>JAXIVJ010001078.1:97500-152500 GCA_036785665.1 Chirona hameri | reverse complement strand
AATGCCGGGTTAAGCGGCCATAACGGCAGCCAACCTCTCTCATCGTCCTCTCGCTACAACTTGGATTTGAGAGCTGCCGGTGAAAAGCACCCCCTGGCATTTCGACAATTATCCACCTCTGCACTGAACCGTTTTTGAGTTACACCGATTTCAAAATTTCAAAAACTTTGGGTGACACCATAGATCACCTGAAAATCGCCATACTGATAGATATCGACGCGCTGATAACGAAACAATTATAATCGCTATGAGGTACATCTAACTGTTTTTGAGTTATACTAATTTCAAAATTTGAGAAATTTTGGGTGACACCATAGATCACGCTGAAAATCACTATACAGATAGATCTGGACGCGCTGATAACGAAAATCATAAAAGCTAAGAGGTACATTGAACCGTTTTTGAGTTAAACCAATTTTAAAATTTCAAAACTTTCTATTTAAAATCCATTTTCATATGTTAGTTTTAATGTACACCATAGATCACGTTGAAAACGTGCACTTAAATACAATTTGGCACGTTGAGTCTAAAAATAACTATTGCTAAGGGATACACTTAACCGTTTTTGAGTTATACATGTTAAAGGAAATAGTTCATCTTGGAAAATGTTTACCCAGCACGATTTGATTATATTTTTGTAATACAATTTCTTTTTATATTGTCAAAAATGGCCTTATATCGCGCCGATTCAGGACAGAAGGCCGTACATTTGCATTGTTTATCAAAATTATATGCGTACTCTCTGAGTCGGAGTCCTGACGTCACGCAAATGTAAACAATGGTTCAGCCAATCAGATTCGAAAGTAGTCGCGTAAAGATAGACTCGCATTGGAGATGTCCCAACCGGCGGCCGGCGATTGCTTGCTAGCACCAGCTGCAAGCTGATTGGCTGATGGTATAGCCTCTGCCCGGGCTAAAACCAGTACAACATTCTTTCGCCAGCACCGCATTCCTTGGCCAAAAACTAAAATATTTTCGGCTGGAGTCTTTTCAGTCAAGAAAACTTGCAGATAGTGGTTTCCCAACAGTGGCTACCAAACTGCTATCTGAGTTTAAAACTAATGTTGAAGGTGAACCTTCCTTCAAAGGAAATCGTTCACCTTCAACATTAGTTTTAAACTGAGATAGCAGTTTTGTAGCCCGTGTTGGGAAACCCCTATCTGTAAGTTTTCTTGACTGAAAAGACTCCAGCCGAATATATTTGAGTTTTTGGCGAAGGAATGCGGTGCTGGCGAAAGAATGTTGTACTGGTTCTAGCCCGGGCAGAGGCTATACCATCAGCCAATCAGCTTGCAGCTGGCGTTAGCAAATCAATCGCCGGTTGCCGGTTGGCACATCTCCAATGCGAGTCTATCTTTACGCGACTACTTTCGAATCTGATTGGCAGAATCCTTTTTTACATTCGCGTGACGTCGGGACTCTTACTCAGAGAGTATGCATACAGTTTTGATAAACAATAAATATTGACGGCCTTCTGTCCTGCATCGGCGCGATATAAGGCCATTTTTGACAATATCAAAAGAAATTGTATTAAATAATGTAATAAAATCGTGTTGGGTAAAAAATTTCCAAGGTGAACTATTTCCTTTAAAGGGAAATAATGACCTTTTTCCACAAAAATGGAGTTAGCACTTAAAATCGCCAGACGAGACCAAAATATATTGTAAATTCATCACATTTTGCATGAAAACTTTCCTACCGAAAGATATTTCAAGTTAAAGTTGATAAGCGTTCCACACTTTTAACGACCGGTACTTGCAAGTACTTTTGGTCCTCATCAAACTGCGGGCTTTTCCCGTATTGTTTTTTTACGCAATGGAGTGGAAAATATATTGTGCGTTCTGCTTGTTGTGATTATATGCCCGGCGATCTTCTAAAACTAACAGCGATTGGAAAAAGTGGCAATAAAATCGGAAGCTCATCGATGCACATCAACGGCGGCATAGTTAGTGGTTGCGACCCACAATTTTTGAAAATAAATTCATTTGTTTTCAACATTAGGAGTATTGTATAATTTGTCTGTGGCTGTATATAACACTATGCTTTATATTATCATGAAAAATAATAACTTTTCCCCAAAAAACTAACAAACAATAACACAAAACTGACAATTAAATCGGAAGCTCATCGATGCACATCGACGGCGACCTATTTAGTGTCGGCGATTTGTTTACAAAGCATTGTCATGCTTCTCGGCGCACTTAACCATTGTGGCGAGTTGTTGCTAGTAGCGCTTTCGTTCTCCATGGCAACCAGGCGTGAGCCAATGAAAAGCCAGAACGTATTCCCTTTCTGGCTTTTGATTGGCTGACGCCTGGTTGCCATGGAGAACGAAAGCGCTTCTAGCGTGTGTCCGAGCAGCGCTCAGTTTGATCGGAAATGTCACAAAGCCTCCAAAAATGCCGCAATCGATGTAAACAATGGTAGGGAAGGGCGAATTTGTCAATGAACTTCATGAAGTACACAAGGTACTTGTTTTGTATTTTTCCCAAACTTACAACTTCGAATTTGGGAATAATTTTATTTAATTCTTAAATTTAAATAAAATCATTTTAAAACCATAGCGGTAGCCTAAGAAATTGTTGCTAACAAAATAAAAAGGTCATTATTTCCCTTTAAAGGAAATAGTTCACCTTCAACATTAGTTTTAAACTGAGATAACAGTTTTGTAGCCCGTGTTGGGAAACCCTTATCTGCAAGTTTTCTTGACTGAAAAGACTCCAGCCAAATATATTTGACTTTTTGGCGAAGGAATGCGGTGCTGGCGAAGGAATTTTGTACTGGTTCTAGCCCGGGCAGAGGCTATATCATCAGCCAATCAGCTTGCAGCTGGTGCTAGTAAGCGAATCGCCGGCCGCCGGTTGGCACATCTCCAATGCGAGTCTATCTTTACGCGACTACTTTCGAATCTGATTGGCTGAACCATTTTTTACATTCGCGTGACGTCAGGACTCTGACTCAGAGAGTATGCATATAGTTTTGATAAACAATACAAATTTACGGCCTACTGTCCTGAATTGGCGCGATATAAGGCCATTTGTGACAATATCAAAAGAAATTGTATTAAATAATGTAATCAAATCGTGTTGGGTAAAAAATTTCCAAGGTGAACTATTTATTTCCTTCAACAACCAAACTAAGACAAAATATTGACACCATAGATCACGCTGAAAATCATCATACAGATAGATCTTGACGCGCTGATTATGAAAATTATAATGGCTAAGAGGTACATCGATTCGTTTTTCCGTTATACGAATTTCAAAATTTGGAAACTTTTTAGTTAAAGGAAATAGTTCACCTTGATTTTTGTTTACCAAACACGATTTGATTATATTTTTTAATAAAATTTATTTTTATATTGTCAAAAATGGCCTTATATCGCGCCGATTCAGGACATAAGATCGTACATTTGCATTGTTTATAATAACAAACTATATGCATACTCTCTGAGTCAGAGTCCTGACGTCACGCGAATGTAAAAAATGGTTCGGCCAATCAGATTCGAATGCAGTCGCGTAAGGATAGACTCGCATTGGAGATGTGCCAACCGGCGGCCAGCGTTCGCTGGCAAGCACCAGCTGCAAGCTGATTGGCTGATGGTATAGCCTCTGCCCGGGCTAAAACCGGTACAACATTCTTTTGCCAGCACCGCATTCCTTCGCCAAAAACTCAAATATATTCGGCTGGAGAGTCTTTTCAGTCAAGAAAACCTGCAGATAGGGGTTTCCCAACACGAGGTTCTATTGATATGAGATGATTGAAACTCTGATTGAGGTTGATCATAATGAATAAATCGAATAAGATAACCAGTAACCTCATACTAATTAAAAGATATAAAATGCCAAAAGTTATATTGAATATTTCGCCGTTGCGGCTTCTTCAGCAATACATATTTTTTTAAACACAATCACAATCAGCAAATCACAGTAAAAGAATCGTAAGCACATGCGATGTTTGAAAGGCCACTGACATTTTTCGAGCCTGCTTCTTATGATCTAAGATGATTATCTACATATTATTTATCGATACACGTAACAGATAGGCATGACTAAATATACATTATATACATCAATAGCTTACATACATACATATACATATACATATACATACATACATATATATATGTATATATATATATATATATATATACATATATATACACATATACACACATATATACATATATATATATATATATATATATATATATATATATATATATATATATATATATATATATATATATACATACATACATACATACATATACACACATATACACATATATATATATATATATATATGCATACATATATACATATATACATATACATATATATATATATATATACATATATATATACATATACATACATACCTACATACATATACATACATACACATACATACATACATATACACATATGCACATATAAATATATATATACGTAACATATATGACAAAGTACACATTATATACATTATTTGATAGTAATCATTATCGTATAAGTTAGATACCGGACATACATATTTAAACTTATTTACAGGTCAATTTTATGTACAAAATATACATATATAACAGACATCAGACACGTAATACATGTTGTTATGTATAGACGCATGTACACTAACACATCTCGAAACACTTACTTATACAACTATGTTCACCATATATACACATTTCTATATATACACATTATATATACATATATGCACATTTCAACTATGTTCACCATATACATACATTTGGTATGATTATACATCAAACATTTATGTACAAAAACATGTATGAACAAAACAGGCTAAATTAACTCAAGTCGGTCGCACGCTGGGTGATCTAGTCAGTATGAGGGGTCAGGGGCCATGAGAATGTTTGCGTGTTGAGGGTTGGTTTTTGGTCTCGAATGTAGATGGATTCTTTTATTTTTCTGTCAGGGCCGTCCGAAGCGCGAGCAAGAATACATACTTTTAGATTTAGAGATGTCAGAGGGGTGGTTAAATGTTTGTTTTGGTGGATGCCGAATGGTGAGTCCATACGTTTATTTCTAGCATCACCGAGATGCTCGTTGAAACGCTTTCTGATGGCGCGCCTGCTCTCTCCGATATAGAAGGACTGATCCTGAGGACAGAGCGTACAGTCGATCCTGTATATCGTGTTTTTTGAGTGGCATCTTCCCGCGAGCCCTGCGTGGCATGCGTTACAGTGTCTGCCTCCACCTGGACAGGGAGGGGTGCTGTGGGCCGACCTGATCAGTTTATTCCCGACTGTTTCTCCCCCCTTCCATGCCACCTGGAAATTGATCCTACTGTTATTAACTATACCATGTACTTTTTTACACAGTTTATCGTCAACAAAAGGCAGTACAAGTGGTGTTTTTTTCCTGTTTTTGTCGCGCTGACGATGTGTGTCTGTTCCCCTCCTGTTGTATGTTTGAATCGCCTCTTTTCTTGTTTTTCGAAGTATGGCAGGTGGATATCCGTTGGCGCGGAAAAGTCTGTCGATCTTCTCCAGACTGCGGTTTGTGGGGTCTCCCGGTGATGACAGTCTCAGTGCCCGCAGAAACTGGGACCTAGCTGTAGCTCGTTTCACTGACATGGGCTGGGCAGAGTCAAAATGGAGGATCACGTTGGCTGACATCGGCTTAATGAAAAGTTCTGTCGTGTACCGTCCTGTCTCTGAGATTTTGACGAGTGTGTCCAGGAAGGAAAGGGTCCCTGTGTTGCCCGTGTGCTCTAGAGTAAACTGAATTGATGGGTGGACGCTGTTAATAAATTCAAAATACTCTAGGAGGCTAGGGAGTCCGTGTGGCCAGACTCCGAAAACGTCATCTATATACCGTAAGTAGAGAGACGGCTGTGCCCTTGTTGTGCTAAGGAATGCGGATTCTAGGGTATGCATAAAAGCTATGGCCATACTGAATGTGGCATAGAACGCGGAAACTATGCTCTCCGATGGAAGGTGGATATCGAAAGCCGAAGATCCCAAACGCATCCGTCCGAGCATATCTCAAGACAGACAGCGCCACCGTCACCCGATGCCACTTCGACTACGACTACGACTCTGACTCCGACTCCGACCCCGACCCCGCCTGCTGAAGACGATCGGGGAAACTCTAACCAACCTAATCAGCCAGAACCATCAGAGCAGTCGTCAGGGCGACTACGGCCACGATTTCCTGACGGAGACTGCTCACAGGCGCCTCGTGGGCCGCAGGATCTCGAGCTAGCCCTGCGACAGGTAAAACGTCGGATTTTAGCCGCCTATAAAAACCATAGATCTCCTGAGCTTAACTACTCTCAGGCTCAGTTAAAATCGCTGAAGGACCTATCGCATAACGCAGACGCCGTTGTAAAGCGTTCAGATAAATGCAAGGGGTTAGTTATCCTGAATACTGATGACTATGTTTCCAAAATGCAGAATATCACGCAGCAGTATGAAGTAGTACCGAGAAATCCAACACCGAAACTAGAGGCCATAACCAAACGTGTCATCCATGAGTCATTAGATGGTAAGCTTGAGGACAAGGTCGTCAAGAGTATTCTTCCCCAGTGCTCTCGTACAGCAGAGTTATACGGTCTGCCAAAAGACCATAAAGTCGATATTCCACTCAGGCCAATTGTATCAGCCTGTGACGACCCTGTCGACAAGCTTACCTGGATCCTAGAGAGAGTGGTAACTCAACTGCTGCCCTTTGTTCCAGCTCACTTAAAAAACACGACCCAGTTCCTAGATAAAGTAAAGGACAAATATCCCGAGGGCTTTGAACCAGGTACTATACTCTTCAGTGTGGATGTAGTTAACCTATATGGCAATATCCCAGTGGATGACGGTATCCAGGCCTGTATGTCCATGCTTCGTGAACACGCTCAGCAAGTAAACACATTTGGTATGACCCTGGCAGACATTGAACTCCTTTTGAAGCACTGTCTGACGCAGAACTTTGTGCGATTTGGGTCACAATACTTCAGGCAGCAAACAGGTGTAGCCATGGGCAGCCGTGTAGCACCGCCGCTGGCCATAGCTTTTATGCATACCCTAGAATCCGCATTCCTTAGCACAACAAGGGCACAGCCGTCTCTCTACTTACGGTATATAGATGACGTTTTCGGAGTCTGGCCACACGGACTCCCTAGCCTCCTAGAGTATTTTGAATTTATTAACAGCGTCCACCCATCAATTCAGTTTACTCTAGAGCACACGGGCAACACAGGGACCCTTTCCTTCCTGGACACACTCGTCAAAATCTCAGAGACAGGACGGTACACGACAGAACTTTTCATTAAGCCGATGTCAGCCAACGTGATCCTCCATTTTGACTCTGCCCAGCCCATGTCAGTGAAACGAGCTACAGCTAGGTCCCAGTTTCTGCGGGCACTGAGACTGTCATCACCGGGAGACCCCACAAACCGCAGTCTGGAGAAGATCGACAGACTTTTCCGCGCCAACGGATATCCACCTGCCATACTTCGAAAAACAAGAAAAGAGGCGATTCAAACATACAACAGGAGGGGAACAGACACACATCGTCAGCGCGACAAAAACAGGAAAAAAACACCACTTGTACTGCCTTTTGTTGACGATAAACTGTGTAAAAAGTACATGGTATAGTTAATAACAGTAGGATCAATTTCCAGGTGGCATGGAAGGGGGAGAAACAGTCGGGAATAAACTGATCAGGTCGGCCCACAGCACCCCTCCCTGTCCAGGTGGAGGCAGACACTGTAACGCATGCCACGCAGGGCTCGCGGGAAGATGCCACTAAAAAAACACGATATACAGGATCGACTGTACGCTCTGTCCTCAGGATCAGTCCTTCTATATCGGAGAGAGCAGGCGCGCCATCAGAAAGCGTTTCAACGAGCATCTCGGTGATGCTAGAAATAAACGTATGGACTCACCATTCGGCATCCACCAAAACAAACATTTAACCACCCCTCTGACATCTCTAAATCTAAAAGTATGTATTCTTGCTCGCGCTTCGGACGGCCCTGACAGAAAAATAAAAGAATCCATCTACATTCGAGACCAAAAACCAACCCTCAACACGCAAACATTCTCATGGCCCCTGACCCCTCATACTGACTAGATCACCCAACGTGCGACCGACTTGAGTTAATTTAGCCTGTTTTGTTCATACATGTTTTTGTACATAAATGTTTGATGTATAATCATACCAAATGTATGTATATGGTGAACATAGTTGAAATGTGCATATATGTATATATAATGTGTATATATAGAAATGTGTATATATGGTGAACATAGTTGTATAAGTAAGTGTTTCGAGATGTGTCAGTGTACATGCGTCTATACATAACAACATGTATTACGTGTCTGATGTCTGTTATATATGTATATTTTGTACATAAAATTGACCTGTAAATAAGTTTAAATATGTATATCCGGTATCTAACTTACACGATAATGATTACTATCAAATAATGTATATAATGTGTACTTTGTCATATATGTTGCGTATATATATATTTATATGTGCATATGTGTATATGTATGTATGTATGTGTATGTATGTATATGTATGTAGGTATGTATGTATATGTATATATATATATATATGTATATGTATATATGTATATATGTATGCATATATATATATATATGTGTATATGTGTGTATATGTATGTATGTATGTATATATATATATATATATATATATATATATATATATATATATATATATATATATATATATATATATATATATATATATATATGTATATATGTGTGTATATGTGTATATATATGTATATATATATATATATATATATATATATATATATATATATATATATATATGTATGTATGTATATGTATATGTATATGTATGTATGTAAGCTATTGATGTATATAATGTATATTTAGTCATGCCTATCTGTTACGTGTATCGATAAATAATATGTAGATAATCATCTTAGATCATAAGAAGCAGGCTCGAAAAATGTCAGTGGCCTTTCAAACATCGCATGTGCTTACGATTCTTTTACTGTGATTTGCTGATTGTGATTGTGTTTAAAAAAAATATGTATTGCTGAAGAAGCCGCAACGGCGAAATATTCAATATAACTTTTGGCATTTTATATCTTTTAATTAGTATGAGGTTACTGGTTATCTTATTCGATTTATTCATTATGATCAACCTCAATCAGAGTTTCAATCATCTCATATCAATAGAACCTAATGTTAACCTTAGAGAAACTCTAGCAAAAAGACTAACTCTAGCACAAAAAACAGCATACAATAATGAAAGAATCACATTTCTCCTTCAATGTAGAAAGGCCAACGTCATACCTCGCTTCATACATCAGATAGTGACAAGAACTAACCAAATATCATCAAGAAGTCAACATTTTCAAGATCAGAAGAGACGATTCTGCAGAGAAATGCTCAATGAAGCGATCAGAGAATCGTACCGGAAACAAGCTTTCCAGACAAGAGAACAGCGACGTCTATATCGGGATGGACTCAGAGGCAACCAAGACGTAGTCAGATGGGTGGACCAAGAGGCAGAACGTATCTTCTGGATGTGTGTAGAAGAAAGGAGGAAGATTCTGGTGAAGAAGTTCCGGGATTTTGTGAGCAGTCATCACAGACACTCACAGTCACCGACCGCCCAGCTGGCCGCAACCTCAGAAGAACCCGACGTCGAAGCCGAGAGCCGCGCAGAGGCTCCAGTCGTCACCTTCCACGAGGACACGCCGGACACTGTGTCCACACCAGCCGGAGAAGAGGACATTATACCACATGCGCTGCAAGAAACACAACGACCCAGGACTCACCCTGCAGACGACGACCAGCCACCAGACTCCCGTCTGAAAAATCTGTCGGACATCACTCTAGCGCCAGAGCTCACCCAGCTTCTCTCCAATGGCCCCAAGTACGCTCTAGCACGACGACTCACGGCATCTGTCATCAAGGATACTGAATGTGGCATAGAACGCGGAAACTATGCTCTCCGATGGAAGGTGGATATCGAAAGCCGAAGATCCCAAACGCATCCGTCCGAGCATATCTCAAGACAGACAGCGCCACCGTCACCCGATGCCACTTCGACTACGACTACGACTCTGACTCCGACTCCGACCCCGACCCCGCCTGCTGAAGACGATCGGGGAAACTCTAACCAACCTAATCAGCCAGAACCATCAGAGCAGTCGTCAGGGCGACTACGGCCACGATTTCCTGACGGAGACTGCTCACAGGCGCCTCGTGGGCCGCAGGATCTCGAGCTAGCCCTGCGACAGGTAAAACGTCGGATTTTAGCCGCCTATAAAAACCATAGATCTCCTGAGCTTAACTACTCTCAGGCTCAGTTAAAATCGCTGAAGGACCTATCGCATAACGCAGACGTCGTTGTAAAGCGTTCAGATAAATGCAAGGGGTTAGTTATCCTGAATACTGATGACTATGTTTCCAAAATGCAGAATATCACGCAGCAGTATGAAGTAGTACCGAGAAATCCAACACCGAAACTAGAGGCCATAACCAAACGTGTCATCCATGAGTCATTAGATGGTAAGCTTGAGGACAAGGTCGTCAAGAGTATTCTTCCCCAGTGCTCTCGTACAGCAGAATTATACGGTCTGCCAAAAGACCATAAAGTCGATATTCCACTCAGGCCAATTGTATCAGCCTGTGACGACCCTGTCGACAAGCTTACCTGGATCCTAGAGAGAGTGGTAACTCAACTGCTGCCCTTTGTTCCAGCTCACTTAAAAAACACGACCCAGTTCCTAGATAAAGTAAAGGACAAATATCCCGAGGGCTTTGAACCAGGTACTATACTCTTCAGTGTGGATGTAGTTAACCTATATGGCAATATCCCAGTGGATGACGGTATCCAGGCCTGTATGTCCATGCTTCGTGAACACGCTCAGCAAGTAAACACATTTGGTATGACCCTGGCAGACATTGAACTCTTTTTGAAGCACTGACTGACGCAGAACTTTGTGCGATTTGGGTCACAATACTTCAGGCAGCAAACAGGTGTAGCCATGGGCAGCCGTGTAGCACCGCCGCTGGCCATAGCTTTTGTGCATACCCTAGAATCCGCATTCCTTAGCACAACAAGGGCACAGCCGTCTCTCTACTTACGGTATATAGATGACGTTTTCGGAGTCTGGCCACACGGACTCCCTAGCCTCCTAGAGTATTTTGAATTTATTAACAGCGTCCACCCATCAATTCAGTTTACTCTAGAGCACACGGGCAACACAGGGACCCTTTCCTTCCTGGACACACTCGTCAAAATCTCAGAGACAGGACGGTACACGACAGAACTTTTCATTAAGCCGATGTCAGCCAACGTGATCCTCCATTTTGACTCTGCCCAGCCCATGTCAGTGAAACGAGCTACAGCTAGGTCCCAGTTTCTGCGGGCACTGAGACTGTCATCACCGGGAGACCCCACAAACCGCAATCTGGAGAAGATCGACAGACTTTTCTGCGCCAACGGATATCCACCTGCCATACTTCGAAAAACAAGAAAAGAGGCGATTCAAACATACAACAGGAGGGGAACAGACACACATCGTCAGCGCGACAAAAACAGGAAAAAAACACCACTTGTACTGCCTTTTGTTGACGATAAACTGTGTAAAAAAGTACATGGTATAGTTAATAACAGTAGGATCAATTTCCAGGTGGCATGGAAGGGGGGAGAAACAGTCGGGAATAAACTGATCAGGTCGGCCCACAGCACCCCTCCCTGTCCAGGTGGAGGCAGACACTGTAACGCATGCCACGCAGGGCTCGCGGGAAGATGCCACTCCAAAAACACGATATACAGGATCGACTGTACGCTCTGTCCTCAGGATCAGTCCTATATCGGAGAGAGAAGGCGCGCCATCAGAAAGCGTTTCAACGAGCATCTCGGTGATGCTAGAAATAAACGTATGGACTCACCATTCGGCATCCACCAAAACAAACATTTAACCACCCCTCTGACATCTCTAAATCTAAAAGTATGTATTCTTGCTCGCGCTTCGGACGGCCCTGACAGAAAAATAAAAGAATCCATCTACATTCGAGACCAAAAACCAACCCTAAACACGCAAACATTCTCATGGCCCCTGACCCCTCATACTGACTAGATCACCCAACGTGCGACCGACTTGAGTTAATTTAGCCTGTTTTGTTCATACATGTTTTTGTACATAAATGTTTGATGTATAATCATACCAAATGTATGTATATGGTGAACATAGTTGAAATGTGCATATATGTATATATAATGTGTATATATAGAAATGTGTATATATGGTGAACATAGTTGTATAAGTAAGTGTTTCGAGATGTGTCAGTGTACATGCGTCTATACATAACAACATGTATTACGTGTCTGATGTCTGTTATATATGTATATTTTGTACATAAAATTGACCTGTAAATAAGTTTAAATATGTATGTCCGGTATCTAACTTATACGATAATGATTACTATCAAATAATGTATATAATGTGTACTTTGTCATATATGTTACGTATATATATATTTATATGTGCATATGTGTATATGTATGTATGTATGTGTATGTATGTATATGTATGTAGGTATGTATGTATATGTATATATATATATATATATATGTATATGTATATATGTATATATGTATGCATATATATATATATATATATGTGTATATGTGTGTATATGTATGTATGTATGTATGTATATATATATATATATATATATATATATATATATATATATATATATATGTATATATGTGTGTATATGTGTATATATATGTATATATATATATATATATATATATATATATATATATATATATATATATATATATATATATATATATGTATGTATGTATATGTATATGTATGTATGTAAGCTATTGATGTATATAATGTATATTTAGTCATGCCTATCTGTTACGTGTATCGATAAATAATATGTAGATAATCATCTTAGATCATAAGAAGCAGGCTCGAAAAATGTCAGTGGCCTTTCAAACATCGCATGTGCTTACGATTCTTTTACTGTGATTTGCTGATTGTGATTGTGTTTAAAAAAATATGTATTGCTGAAGAAGCCGCAACGGCGAAATATTCAATATAACTTTTGGCATTTTATATCTTTTAATTAGTATGAGGTTACTGGTTATCTTATTCGATTTGTTTCCCAACACGGGCTACAAAACTGATATCTCAGTTTAAAACTAATGTTGAAGGTGAACTATTTCCTTTAAAGGAAATAGTTCACCTTGGAATTTTTTACCGAACACGATTTGATGATATTTTGTAATACAATTTCTTTTTATATTGTCAAAAATGGCCTTATATCGCGCCGATTCAGGACAGAAGGCCGTACATTTTTATTGTTTATCAAAACTATATGCATACTCTCTGAGTCAGAGTCCTGACGTCACGCGAATGTAAACAATGGTTCAGCCAATCAGATTCGAAAGTAGTCGCGTAAGGATAGACTCGCATTGAAGATGTGCCAACCGGCGGCCGGCGGTTCGCTTGCTAACACCAGCTGCAAGCTGATTGGCTGATGGTATAGCCTCTGCCCGGGCTAGAACCAGTACAACATTCTTTCGCCAGCACCGCATTCCTTCGCCAAAAAATCAAATATATTCGGCTTGAAAGTCTTTTCAGTCAAGAAAACTTGCAGATTGGGGTTTACCAACACGGGCTACAAAACTGCTATCTCAGTTTAAAACTAATGTTGAAGGTGAACTATTTCCTTTAACACTCCAGTTTCATATTTTAGTTTTTATTTACACCAGATCACGTTGAAAACGTGTACACAAATACATTTTGGCAAGCTGAGTCCAAAAATCACCATATCTAAGAGGTACACCTAACCGTTTTTGAGTTATACATGTTAACAACCAAACTAAGACACAATATTGACACTATAGATCACACTGACAATCATTATACAGATATGACCTCGGTGCGCCGATTACGAAAATCATACTAGCTAAGAGGTACATTAAACGATTTTTCAGTTATACCAATTTCATTTTTTTTTAACATTTTGTGTGACACCATTGATCACGCTGAAAATTACCATACAGATAGATCTCGACGCGCTGATTATGAACATTATAATAGCTAAGAGGTAACTTAAATCATTTTTGAGTTCTACCAATTTCAAAATTTCGAAACTTTTTATTTAAAACAACTGTTTCATTTTTTTTTAACACCATAGATCACATTGAAAACGTGCACAGAAATACATTTTGACAAGCTGAGTCCTAAAATCACCATATCTAAGAGGTTAAAGGGATTATACGTTTTTTTCCCCCAGAATGATTGAGTTACATGGTAAAACGTACTTATAAAGGTGGTAGAAGTCCCACGGTAGCCACATTTTTCTGGAAATGAACTCTTCTGCACGTAAAGACATTCCAAAGTGCGCGGTGATGCCACCGCGTATTTTCTGCAGGACCGGCTGAGGCAGAGCCAGTCATCTCTTTTATGCTAATAAAACACCTCATTTATTGCATATTTCCGGTAAAATAAGCAACATTTGAAAGAAAATAAACTTCTTTTGTTCCAACGACACCAGCAGTTACCTAGCTTTCACATAAAATTATATATATTTCATGAATTTTCATGCCAAAAAATTAATACGCCACCACCAAATTCTCAACGCTAAAGGCCGGAGATAAGAAAACCAAAACAACGCAAAACCTCAACGAACAGTGTGTAGTAATACACAGTCCAGTACAGTCAATACAGAGTCCCGTCAGTTTTGAATTGCATAATAATGTTGTGATCCAGTGTAGAACTTGCAGATAATTCAAAACTCTAAAATTGATCTTAAAGGAAATAGTTCACCTTCGGAAATTTTTCAGAACACGATTTGATTATATTTTGTAATACAGTTTCTTTTTGTCTTTTCAAAAATGGTCCTACATCGCGCCAATTCTGGACAGAAGGTAGTAAATTATTAATGTTATGGTGTGCGTTATTGGTCTGCGCATGCTCTATGCAGTGCTGGCACTCTCAGACGGTACGGTATATCATATATGCGCCGCATTCCTTCGCCAAAAAGTCAAATATCTTCGGCTGGAGAGTCTTTTCAGCCAAGAAAAGTTGCAGATAAGGATTTCTCAACATGGGCTACAAAACTGCTATTTCAGTTAAAAATCCCATGTTGAAGGTGAACTATTTCCTTTAAGATAAAAGTGGTGGACAGTAGTGCCGATCAAGTACTCGTTATCTGATACTAGTCTCGAAAAACGGCCAAGTTTTAACGCTGATAATTGCTGAAATAATGGACTAAATGAGCATTGAGGTCCCTGTTATAAAATAGTTCACCTTCGGAAAATTTTCAGAACACGATTTTATTATATTTTTTAATACAGCTTCTTTTTTTCTTTTCAAAAATCGTCCTACATCGCGCCAATTCAGGACAGAAAATCGTAAATTATTAATGTTATGGTGTGCGTTATTGGTCTGCGCATGCTCAGACCAGTGCTGGCACTCTCAGACGGTACGGTATATCATATATGCGCCGCATTCCTCATCCTTTCTTCGACATCGTACCTGGGACGTCTACAAGCCAGCCTGCTCCAGCCCTCCACCGCTTCCGGGTGCGGAACCCTGTCCACGTGCTTGTGGCAGGGTTGTTAGACCCTTAGATAGGTAGTCTTTAGATATTTTTAAGTAGGTAGACTCATTAGACACAATTTTTTATTGGCAATAGGCCTCCTCCACGGTTTAGGTCCCCTCCAGTCTTTGAAGTTAACTTGCAGTTGCCAACACGCTCTGTCGTGTGTGGCAATTAACGTAAACAGTTAGCCCTTATCCTATCCCCTCCTGAGCCACGACGATGGCTACCCCCCCCCCCCCCCCCCCCCGGAACCCCCCCCCCCCCCCCCCCGACTCGCCCGACCCCCCTCCGGGGTTTTCCGGCGCGCGACCGCGTGCCCCCCTGGACGGTCTCCTTCCCCGCCCCCTTCAGGGGCCCCGCCCGCCTCGTCCAGGGGCCCGGCTACCGCCTAGCGACGATCCCCCCAGCGGCCCGGCGTTCCTCTTGATGAAGAGGCTCGACGCTGTGCCGTTTAGGTCCATGAACCCCTTCGCCATAAGGCGGGGGATTTATGCGATCTGTGGTGGGGACGTTGCAACGGCAAAGTCGATCCGCTCTGGCGCTCTGCTCCTGCAGACGTTTAACGGACAGCAGAACGAGGCACTGCTGAGCCTGAAATCCTTCGCCGGTGTAGCGGTGAAGGTTGAGGTCTCCCTCCACCTGAACTCGGTGGAGGGCCTCATCTGGTGCCCCGAGGTGGCAACCCTCTCAGAGGAGGACATCCTCTGGGAGCTGGTAACCCAGGGGGTGGTGGAGGTGGTGCGGCTCAAGTCGCAAAGACAAGAGCAGCCCAACCCCCTGCTAAGACTGCGGTTCAAAGGCCTTGAGCTGCCGAGCCGCGTCTTTTGCGGTTACATTAAGGTCAATGTGACCAGGTGGATCCGGCCTCCCCGGCAGTGCCGCAAGTGCTGGCAGTTCGGCCACACGACGGACAGCTGCCACTCACGCTACCACACCTGTGGCAAGTGTGCGATGCAGCATGAAACGGGCGACTGCACCGCCGCAGCGAAGTGCTGCGCCGGCTGCGGCGACGACCACCCAGCCTGGTTCCGGCGCTGTCCGGTCCAGGTGGCGTTTGTGGAGGCGGAGCGGGTCCATAACGGAGCCGGTCACGCGCCATCCCTGTCTCCCACCGCGTGGCCGCCGCTGCCCACCGCAGCCCCAGCCAACCCCCGGTGCTCGCCCTCTGCTCCCTCTGCAGACGGAGTCGCAGCCCAGAACCCCGAAGAAGGGCTACCCGCCACTGAACGAGCTGCCCCGCCCAACCCCAGCCGAGTCCACCCCGGCTCCCTCTCCCTCCTTCGGGTCACCCTCCCTCCGCCGGGAGTCCCGTTCCACGGAGGAACCCTCCCCACCCTCCTCGTCTGACGACGAAACACTAATGCGGACCGCCTCCCTGAAGGCCGCCCGCTCCCACTCACAGCGCTTCCGCTCCAACCCCCCGCCCTCCCGCCCCTCCTCCCAACCCCGCCCCCGGGCCACTGAGGAGAGCCCGACCCCCTCCCCGCCACCCCGGTCACGGTCGAGCCGCCCCCGCTCCCGCATACCTAGGCACACCCGAGCGACCGCAGGGCGCGGTCCGGACAGCAGCAACTAATAATGAACAATAACCAGTCAGAACTCGTCCTCCAATGGAATGTTAGATCTTTAATATCCCATTGGGGGCAATTCAAACATTACGTCTTAAATAATAATCCGTTAGTAGCCGCTGTTCAGGAAACCCATTTTATTGACGCCGACTTTAATAATTATACTTTTAAAATCCCCGGCTATAGTCTATATACAAATAACGTAAACGCATCACCGCGCCGAGGCGGCTCGGCCTTGCTTATTTCAAACCAACTTTTGCATCACCAAATCGACCTTCAAACAACCTTAGACGCAGTCGGCGTTAATATTAAAATCGCTCAGCTAGAACTAACTCTTATCTCTATTTATTTCCGTCCTACTGAGGACATAGACATTGATTATTTTTCCCAGCTTATTACAAATATTAACACCCCGTGTCTGATTATGGGCGATTTCAACGCGCATAGTCGGACATGGGGTTGCAGCCGGAACATCCGCAGAGGCCAAATTATGCTGGACTTACTGGACCGGCATAATTTGGTCTTCTTTAACGATCAGTCACCCACACACATACACCACTCAGGAGGCGAGGTGACTTACAGCGCCATTGATCTCGCCTTCGTCACACCACGCATCGCGACTCTTTTCACATTTAATGCACAATCTGACCCTCTTTTTAGCGATCATTACCCAATTCACTTAGAACTTCAAGTCCCTTCAGGACAGACAAATTTGTACTCCCTGCCTAGATGGAACCTTCGCAAAGCCGACTGGTCCTCCTTCCAAAAACACATTGACACTAGTCATCCCGCAGACTCCCAGACCGACATTAACACATTTTTAAACACTATTCTCGCATCAGCACATCAGCACATTCCACACACACGCACACACACACAACACCACCCGAGGCAGCGTACTGCCCCGTGGTGGAACACAGCATGCCAGAGAGCTGTTGCCCTCCGGAAAAGAGCATTTCGGAAATTTCAAGCTTGTATTACTGCAGAAAACGAACACGAAGTACGGAAAACTCGCTCTTTGGCTAAAACAATCATTGACAAAGCAAAAAAAGAATCTTGGCAGGAATTCTCATCTACCTTTAATCGATTTACCTCCCTCTCAAAAATTTAAACATTAATTAGATCGTTTTCAAATAAAAGACCACCGTCGTACAAAATCCCACACTTACAAATACACAACACATCTTACACGCTTCCCCTAGAGGTGGCAACACAATTTGCACAACACTACGCTAACATATCATCAACACAACAATGTACACCAACTTTTACTAACCAACTTAACGATCAATTTCAATCTATTAGCTTTGACTCTAATAACGTAGAAATCTACAACTCTCTTTTTACCAACTCAGAGTTAACGTACGCTATTGGTAAATGTGTTAAAACTTCTGTAGGGCCAGATCAAATTGACTACTCCTTCTTTAAAAACTTGACAGAGACTGGTCTCACCAACTTACTAACAGCCTTCAATACCATGTGGTTTGATGGCACTTTCCCTGAATCTTGGCATAATAGTACGCTAATTCCTATACTTAAACCTCGCAAACCTAAATCTTCTCCCGCTAGCTATCGCCCTATTTCTCTAACTAGTTGTGCATGTAAACTATTCGAACGCATGGTAAATGGACGCATCAGGACATACATTGAATCAAATAATTTACTTACCCCACACCAAAGTGGTTTTCGACCTGGTCGCTCCACTGCGGACAATTTAGTTGGTCTTATCGACTCTGTCCAGCGCGGCTTTCGAGGGAGAGAGGTCACAGTTGCCCTCTTTCTTGATTTGAGAGCTGCGTTTGACAGAGTCAACAAAACCGCACTTCTAGTAAAGGTCCATAAGGCCGGAATTCGAGGTCGACTCGCCAAATTTATCCAAAACTTTTTAGAAAATAGAACTTTTAATGTAAGGTGCGGCAACACATATTCTCCAAATCAAAATCAGGACCACGGTGTCCCACAGGGATCGGTTCTCTCCCCGACCCTATTTTTAATTATGATTAACGACATTTTCAGTAATATTAACAAGATCGACAAAGGTCTCAAATTTGCAATGTACGCTGATGACCTGGCGGTGTGGTTCTCGCACCCGAGTGTCGATCAAGCCAGCAAAATGTTACAACTAGTACTCATTGATATAAAGGTATGGTACGACCAATGGGGTCTGGAAATTTCTCCAAGTAAATCTGCATCTCTAATTTTTTCGAAGAAACCTGCATATGTGGAACCCTACATTCCATTAAAATATAACAATCAAGTTATCCCTTTCATCAAATCATTCAAGTATCTGGGAATAACGCTAGACACACGTCTCTCGTTCATCCCACACTTCAATGATTTAGTGCAGAGATGTACGCGACGAATTAATATTATGAAGTCATTGGCTGGTCGAGAGTGGGGCGCAGATCGTGCCACTCTCCTCCAACTATATACTTCACTGATACGCCCAGTACTGGACTATAACGCATTCTTATTTGATGACATATGTTCCAAACAAATTAAAAAATTGCAAACTGTCCAAAACGCTGCCTTGCGCATCGTGACTGGAGCCTGCCGCACCACCAACACCACAAACTTACACATCGACACAAACATTCCCACACTCTGCCACCGACGCAAACACACATTACTTAGATTCTACGCCAGAGCAAGTTCACACCCCACACGCCCAACATTCCACATCTTAAATCACCCCGCACCCATTAGACGACAAACACTACTACAAAAACGACATCCGCTTATCAGTCACAGAATCAGACAAACACTCACACTATTCAACATCGCTCACATCACCACAATGCCAACGCCACCACTCACATCTCACTGGCTCGACACTACACCAGACACACACCGCCTCTTCACACACAACAAAAACACAGTTACCGCGTCAGAAACACACTCACTCTTCCACGAACACAAAGCACAACACAACACATACACATACATATACACAGACGGTTCACGGGGCGACGGCCGAACTGGTGGTGCATTCTACATAAACACAGTTAGCAATAACTTTAGACTTCCCGACATAAATAGCGTATACACAGCGGAATTGTCATCCATTTTATTAGCATTAATATATGTCAGAAAAGAAAAACTTAAGGAAGTAGTCATTTGCACAGACTCGTCCGCCTCGCTCACGGCCATTTCCTCGATTAGTGACTGTAGAAACCCGATAGTATTTAAAATCAGACAGCTAATCAAGTATTTAAACAGTAAAAACAATAGTATTAAATTCCTCTGGATCCCAGGACACGCCGGTATCACGGGAAACGAGGAAGCCGACAGACTTGCGAAATTGAGCCTAGAATTACCTTCAGTAAACCAACTTCCAAGTCCAGTATCAGACGTGTTAAATTATATTAATTCTCAACGTATCATATTGCGCCAGCGCGAGTGGGACGCTGCTCCGCACTTTCATCTTTATCCGATCAAGCCAAAAGTCCAACATTTTATATCTAGTCACCAGAATTGTAGAGAGAAGGAGGTGATATTGGCGCGCCTCCGTCTCGGCCATACAAAAATTACTCATTATTATATTATGGAGAACCTCCCGCCACCAAATTGCCAACATTGCCCAGGTTATCCGCGCTACACAATCAAGCACTTACTTATTACTTGCCCAGTACACAACGATAAACGACAGAACATTATTAATTACACACAACAAAATCGCATCACATTAAATCTTCAAACACTGTTAGGTGATAGTTATCCTGAATTGATAGGTCTCCTCTTAGATTATCTCTACCAAACACGTTTAGCTAAACAAATATAACAGGGGTTTTTGGCCATGCGCATTTTTGGCCCACCGCGCAGGTTTTTTCCCCTTTGCCATAGACGCTGGGTTTTTTATTATTCAGGACTTTTCGCCCAGCTAAATACACCCCACAACCAGGTCTCGCCGAGGCGCCGGAGCCAGGGAGACTGGCAACAGTCTCCCGTTGTTGCAATGACGGCACCCCCACGGCTCCATCAACACTGACAAGTGTATTATTCCCAGGCCCAGGGAGCTGGTCGACAGGCATCACCTAACACTTGCTATCACACCCCCACACCTTCATTGCTTGGTCCTTGGTCAGTGCAAGGGCCGGTAGTGCGATTAGGCTCTCGCTCACGGCATCGCACTGACCTACAATAACACTATCACACACACACACATCCTGAGTGTGCTCTTAATACCTGAGATAGAGGCCAGATCTTGCAACATAACTCGCTGCACACGCTTGAGGACCGTGTCGCGGCAGTTATAGCACACTCAGAGCACCTACACTACCACACTAGATCCGATTTTGGCACACCAGATCCGATCTGGAGTGTGCTCCAAGGCACGACGACATAACTCGCTGCACACGGTTCCCGGGAGTGTATATTCAAAACCATTAGACGGCAGAGAATTGCACCCCCGCGGGACCGGCCGCGGTAGAAGTTATGTTGAGCACACTCCGAGCACCCACACAACCACTGACCAGATCGACCTGGGCCTGTCATAAATGTAATAAAAATATGTATGTATGTGTGTCTCGTGTTTTACTTATTTTTGACCTTGAACGAAATACTTAACGTAATGCTAGTTATTATATTTGACCTTGAACGAAATACTTAACGTAATGTTAGATATTATATTTACTTTGAACAATACATTTTCCGGGTTCACATAAACCGGTTAACGTAATTAATTAACGTAAAATAGCTACCCTTCTCCCTAGCTTGCCCGGGTTCACATAAACCGGATAACGTAACTCTTTTCCTGGCAAATTGCCAGATGTCACTCCCCACCCGGAAAATGGCTATAGGCCGGTCCGGGAAAGAAAAAAAACGAATTCCTTCGCCAAAAAGTCAAATATCTTCGGCTGGAGAGTCTTTTCAGCCAAGAAAAGTTGCAGATAAGGATTTCTCAACACGGGCTACAAAACTGCTATTTCAATTCAAAATCCCATGTTGAAGGTGAACTATTTCCTTTAAAGGAAATAGTTCACCTTCGGATTTTTTTCAGAACACGATTTTATCATATTTTTTAATACAGTTTTTTTTTAAATGGTCCTACATCGCGCCAATTCAGACCAGAAGGTTGTACATTATTGATTTTATGGTGTGCCTTATTGGTCTGCGCATGCTCCATGGCAGTGCTGGCACTTTCAGACGGTACGGCAGGGGCGGATCCAGGATTTTCTAAGGCAGGGGGGCTTCAGGCCTGAGGGCGGCATATTTCCTCGGTGACGGGGGCGGCATGGTGCCTTCCGAGGGCGGCATAATGCCTTCCGAGGGCGGCGATGTACCTTCCGAGGGCGGCATAATGCGTTGTGAGGGCGGCAAGATGTCTTCTGAGGGTGCCAGGGTGCCTTCCAAGAGTGCTACGATGCTGTTGGTAGACGCAAGGGCGCCCTGGCGGCCTCCCGAAAACGCTACGGCGCCTTCGGCGCCGGCAAATCCTATACAAAAATGGCGCCGCGGCGCCCTCGGGCATCCCGGCACCTTCGGCGCCGGGATGCCCGAGGGCGCCGTTTTCTAAGGCAGGGGGCTTCAGCCCCTACGGCCCCCCTGGATCCGCCACTGCGGTACGGTATAGCATATATGCGCCGCATTCCTTCGCCAAAAAGGCAAATATCTTCGGCTGGAGAGTCTTTCCAGCCAAGAAAAGTTCCAGATAAGGATTTCTCAACACGGGCTACAAAACTGCTATTTCAGTTCAAAACCCCATGTTGAAGGTGAACTATTTCCTTTAAACGTGTTTAAAGCTCATACAACTGCAAAAGAGTGCATTTACTTTCAGGACGGAAACCCGTATAATCCCTTTAACCGTTTTTGAGTTATAGCTATTAGTTATAGCTCTTACCTATTATGATTTTCATAATCAGCGCATCAAGATCTATCTGTATGACGATTTTCAGCGTGGTCTATGGTGTCAATATTTTGTCTTAGTTTGGTTATTAACATGTATAACTCAAAAACGGTTAAGTGAACCTCTTAGATATGGTGATTTTTGGACTCAGCTTGCCAAAATGTATTTTTTGTGCGCGTTTTCAACGTGATCTACAGGGGCCCGGGAACAGGGGGGGGGGGGGGGGCAGCGGGGGCGCTTGCCCCCCCCCCCCCCCAACATCTGGACCGGGGGGGGGGGCGCCCCCCCAACTTTGGCGAGCAGAATTTTCCCTAAAAATGAGCTCTTTCAATTTTCTTCACAAAAAGTTATATAAAATATGAAAGCCTCCTTATGTCACTTTCATTCTTTGTATTTATTTTATAGCATGTCATAAGTATTATTATTATATGGCTTTGCCTTTATAGCAGCATCGTATACCTTTCTTTTCATTCCTTTTCCTTTTTCCATTAAATGTTCTATGCGATATAATGGAAAACTTTGGTAGCAGTACATTTGGGGGCAGTTGTCTGCTTGGCGCGTCGTCGTTAAAATGACGCACTGATGCAGTGGCGGATC
The DNA here is from genome assembly GCA_036785665.1 of Chirona hameri. Taxonomy (NCBI): domain Eukaryota; kingdom Metazoa; phylum Arthropoda; class Thecostraca; order Balanomorpha; family Balanidae; genus Chirona; species Chirona hameri. The sequence continues at coordinate 128,880 of JAXIVJ010001078.1, read as the reverse complement.
TACGGTTGGGCAAAATAGGCAATTGCCGCCCCCCAAACCGCCTGAAAATAGCGCAAAATTGACACATTTCCTGCTATAGAAGAAAATCTAAGCAACTTTTACCATGTAAGGTTTGCTTTAACCCTCGCCCTACGGGGGGTCCTAAAACGACTCCCTGATGTTTTTCTTGCATAACTTTTTAGAAATTCGGCGCATCTTGCTGAAATTTTCAGTAGCTAAGTATACAACAATTATACGTGTGCTGTAATTTTTTAATTTAAATTGATAGAGATCTTTGGGAAATAATGATGTTTTGATGACGTCATGTTGGTGGAAAAACGATAAATGTTTGAACAATCGTATAAAACAGGGTTTTAAAGAAAATTGCCAACTCAATTAAGCAAAGATATACAGTTTCATTTTCTATAAAATGCCAATCTCGGATTTTCGAAGTTTGGGGTTTTTGTTCCCCAAAATTAACAAAAACTGTTTTTTTTAAGGATTACCAAAAAATCAAAATTTTCAAAAATGTAAAAAAACGGAATACATGGGAGAGAACTGAGTATGGAAAATACTAGAACCAAATTTCAAAGAAATATCTCCTTGTTGACTGAGTGATGGCCCCATAAGTGTAAGAAATTCATGACGTCATCTTTTTAATAACTTTTTGGAGTTTTTTTTTGACCAGATACGAATAAATAATTACCTACCTTTTCTGTATTTCTGAAACAAAACTGGTCTAGGAATATGTCTTTTTATTTACGCTTATCAATTTCTCATTTTGAGGTTTTCTGACAGAGCAAAATCGCTGTTCTGGACGTGGTCGATCAAGGTCAGTCACTGGACCTGGAAGATCACTCGTTGACCTGAAACCTAAAAATTGCATACCGTTAGATTCCAAACATGACAGGCAACATGTTGGCTCTTACCGCGTTGCTCTATCTTGCTTGGTTTGGAAGTTAACAGTTTTTTTAGGACCCCCCCCGTAGGGCGAAGGTGAAAAAGTTCCCGTAGGGCGAGGGTTAAATCAGCTATCAATGCATAAGCAAGCTAAATCCGATGAGTTTTCAGAATTACGTGAGACTTTTTTAATTTTGACCCCGCCCCCCAAACTCCCGTCCTTGATCCGCTGCTGCACTGACGGCGATAAACATCTGCTGCATTTTGTGTATAAGTTTATCCCTGCACGTCAACGTTACGCATGTGGTCAAACTGGCGAGCGGCCCTCTAGCTGTCCTCGCTGTCTATGCCGACGGGGCGGCAATTGCAAGCAAGAGTTACGTATATGTTGTAGGTTACCGTGATACGGTGATGACGAGGTCAGTGCAGCCCACACTGGTGGACTTCTTCAAGAGAAAAAAGTCAAGCGTTAGGTACGAGTATTTTATCAGACGACAGGCGGGTTTACAAAGGAAACGGGGGGTGGCATGACCACCACTTTTCATATTTTTTTTATTTTTATGTTAACCTGCGTCGTGCCGGGGGCGGGGCATTTAGACGCCCCTCTCCCCCTAAGGGCGTCTAACCCCCCCAAGGTTTTTCGAGGATAGCGGAAAAACGGCGGCGCGCCGTTTTTGTCGTTTCAAAAACGGCGCACGGCGCACAGCGCCACTGTTTCAAAAACGGCACACGGCGCACAGCGCCACCGTTTAAAAAACGGCACACGGTGCACAGCGCCGCCGTTTCAGCCGCTGTTTTTGGAACACCTGTTCGGGCATCAATTATCCACATTGTGTGCAATTCTTGACCACGGGTCATCTCAGGTCAGGTCCACACCTCCAAATAAGTTTGCGGTCGTACCACAGCCACAGTTTTTGACCGATCGGTTTCAAACTTACAGGATTGCATAAGGTCATAGGTACATACAATTCGAGTATCTACGATTTTGAATATCGGTGACCTAAGATCGTCGGTCGGGTCAATTTCGTGACCTCCCATTATAAGTCAATGGGGAAATATTAAAATGTTTCCTATTCCGAGGATAGGCATATCAGTCCAATTCCTTCAGCATCATGTTATCATATGCTATTTTTGATGATCCAGGTTCAATTTTTGTTCAGTGACCCCTACAGGGTCAACCGAGGTCATCTGAGGTCACCAACACTTTTTGTGTCAAAACTCTCGATAGAATGAATATAATGAAGTGAAATCGGCATAAATCTGTTTATCTTGTCGAGACACGTCTCTCAATAGGCAACATGACCTACTTGGGTCGCCACTTGACCTTGACCTGAGGTCAAAGTTCTAAGTTGATCTAAACTGGTCCAAATGAATGTGATTCGAAGCGCTTTGACAAGACGAACATGATGTCATCAAAATCATTGCCCGTATCTTTATTAGGTAAACAGTTATTTTCTGAACGTTTTGCCAAAAAATAGCCCCTTTGACATTTGATGACCTCTGGAGCTCAAACTATTAACCTGAGATAAAATTGGATGACACGTTATGATTGAATATTTAAAGAGCTTTCGATTGTTTATTTTCGTTTGTTCCTAGCTATCATAGTTCCCGAGATATATGGGGGTTCCTGGAGCGATGTCCTAAAACTGGAAAATCTGACCTTCGATGACCTCTGGTGACCTCAATATTGACCTGAACCAAAAAATGAAGAAATAGTTTCAAAGTTATTTTTGATGAGATTTCGAACCGTGTTTTCGGTTTTCCAATGAGGAAAATTTGACAACGAAAAGGTGCACCAAGATTAGAAGTGAGAAGATGCCAAAACAAAATATTTGGGTTCGCCCCCCAACTTTAAAATCGTTCCCGGGCCCCTGGTGATCTATGGCGTAAATAAAAACTAAAATATGAAACTGGAGTTTTAACTAAAAAGTTTCGAAGTTGTGAAATTGGTATAACTCAAAAACGATTGAATGTACCTTTTAGCTATTATAATGGTCGTAATCAGCGCGTCGAGATCTATCTGTATGGTGATTTTCAGCGTGATCCATGGTGTCACACAACATTTCTCAAATTTTGAAATTAGTATAACTCAAAAACGGTTTAATGTACCTCTTAGATGTTATGATTTTCGTAATCAGCGCGTCGAGATCTATCAGTATAGCGATTTTTATCGTGATCTATGGTGTCAACGAAAACTAAAATATCAAACTGCAGTTTTATATTAATATGAAACTAGTTTGACGCTGGTTACAGACCTTGCTGTCTCCCACAAAAAAAAAACTTTCAAGGGTGCGTTGACTTTGAGGACTCGAGAAGTTTCAGTTCGCTTCCGTGGATCGAACACTTGTAGGTAGGGGTTAGAAATCATATCGTTTACAAATGTCTGAAAATGTGTTGTAATGTTCAATATCCCTAATTTTCAGTTGCTTGATCTTAAGAGTACAACTGTATCAATGCTAACTTGAATTTTCAGTCCTTGTCCTTGCTCTTTTTCTCCATTTTTTTCTTCCTGATTTCTGTTTATCCATTCCAAGCTTTGGTATTTGCATGACCCCTAATCCATTATTTTTTTCATTTATTGTTTTATTTTTATATATAAATTTAGTCTGAATGTTTTGATGGGATTGATTTGCCAGATCATGACTCATGCTAAGCTATGCTTTTTGTGCAGGCCCTGAAACTACCAACCCATCACACAATTAGTCACCGGTCATACATACACGATGTCCCTAACGTAAGCCCATGCACATGCGTGACTGGCAAGGAAATCATGTGCATGGTCTCTGTGTTTGCAGAACAACCTTGACATGCAGGATCTGCCGGTCACACAAATCACTCAATAAAAATGGATAAACCATTGCATTTGTTTAATGAATAAACCACTGCATAAATATCTACCAGCTTCAACACAAGTTTCAACACTCACAATTTGCTCCAACGCTTCTTCATTCATCTTCCGCCACGATACTCAGCACAAATTATTGAAGTTTATGTCTAGTATAGACTACAATACACAAAATCAAGCAAAATGATAAAAACCCTGCAACACACAATCTCAGAAAACATGACAAGTTCAGAATTTTGCACTTTTCATTGTTCCGTCCGTGACGTGTGCAGAATTTCCTTGACGTTTCATTCGAGATCTGCGTGATGTGCTAGTGTAGCTCACCCAATGCATTTACTATCAGCTGGACTTGCTCTGTCATGCAGATTCCGACAACACGGATAACACGCACGTGATTTTCAGGAAATCCTGCATTTGTGCTCCTTCCAATAGACGTGACACCGCCTGGGCTTTAGATGTCTCAAAACTTCACTATGTAGTCACTATGCATCTTTGAAGATAATATTCTGTATTTGTTGTTATTTAGAATGTATCTTCCCTAACAATGTTGAAACAATACAAAACATCTGAAAGGTGTAACAACTGGTCATCAACTATGATCATTGCCATATCTAAGCAGAAAGATATTTTGATGCAGGAAGATGCACAGGAAAAATAAGGATAGTCCATGACGTCATTGGAACAATGACTAACCTAACCTAACCTAACCTAACCATACAACGTAAATAAGTTCTGTGACGGCATAGTCGGGCCGCCATGAATGCCGCCTATACTTGTATCAAGGTCGGTCGTTGTCAGCTGGCATGTAAACAAAGTTTTGCGGGCGACGGAAGGGGCGAGATATTAATTATTTAAGTTATAATTAATTAATAGTGCAAAATGTGTTGGGGAAGACATCCATTGTTACTAAATATGATATTCTCTATCGATTGGTAGGTATATTATAGGGATTTACTGGTAGCTAAAGGGGGCCACAAGTATGTACCACCCAGTAACCAGCAGAATATAGAGGCGAAAGTTTAACGTCCCCCTAACAACTGAGGACGGTCCGCCCGGCTCACAGGCTTCATCTGACCTTGAACACAGCGGCTGCCAGTGTCTGCAGGTCATCCCTGCTAGGAGCAAATAGCAAGCGCTGAAGTGGCTCAAACACACCTTGCCAGGGCGAGTTAGATTGTAAGCCCAGCGCTCTCCCGACTGAGCTACACAAGCAAATCATGTTTGTGATCAGCCCAGCTCGATAATTGGAGATGATAGCCTTTTGATGAAGTTCAAGTTAGACATGATTTTGATAACACTATGCTGAATGCCATTGCAAAACCTTATTTGCTAAGCTGCCTCCAGCCATGCAATTGTTTACACTTCCCTCTTGAACACCCTTTGAGTTCTAAATGATGTGATGGAGTAGGGCAAACAAACATATCATCAGACACATCCAAACTTTATGCTATTAGTAATGTAGAAGATACTGACACAGTAAGGAATGCCAATAGCATGACAAGTCTGGTGTTAGGATATGTTACAGTTGTTAACCTTATATATGTTAGGTGAAAGTGTGCTTTAGCCATCTTTCAATAACTTGAAGACATAATAAGTATGACTTACCTGGTTGGGTTTCCATATAGACGTTTGTCTGTGATCTGTGACTTCAATAGACGTTTATCTGACCGGGCCCTCCGCCGGTCAGATAAAATCAAATCAAGGAGACAGGGTAAAACGAACCCTAGACTCTGAGATGTGCCGGTTTTTAAAGGGACTATCCCACTTTTTTATAAATAAAATAAATTTAGTCCGAATGTTTTTGAATGGATGGATTTCCAAGGTCACGCCTCGCGCTAAGCATAGCTTGTTGTGCAGGCCCTGACCCCACCACCCGATCAAGCAATTCCTGGCGCCCGGTAGAATTTAGAAGCGATAGTTTTACGTGCCCTGGTCGGTCGGGTCGGTCAGTCAGTTTGTACATTTTTACCTCATTTCTTCAATTGGCTCTGAATAGATGGTCATTTTCTGGGTATTTGTGACTGATTTATCAAATGAAAATGACCTAATGGCCAATATGTTAATACAACTACCTATCAATATTGAGTTCAGTAATAGTACAAAGTAAAACCTTCATTTTATAACAAAACCACTAATTTTATCACACAATTATAACCTTGGCCTAACCTTTTAAGCAACTCTAACATATGTCTGTCTTAATTTCTGAATTCTGTTGTATGTTAACTCTGCAAAATTTGGCTGTGGTGACTTGTGGCAGCGTCAAATTAACTTCTTCCAAGCTCTAAACTAAATATCTGTCTTGGTTACAATTTGATGCTTGAATTAGTATGGAAACTCAAGGGTAAAAACATGCATGTGGCTGTCAAAGTGTCAAGAAGAGGTATGTCAAGAGACAAATATGTTTATGGCACCTCTCCTGCCAATGGAGTCACCGACACGGACGTCAGTCCTTCCGACGGACGTGTCACCGACACCGCTCCTTCCAATAGACGTGTTACATTTACCGCTCCTTCCAATAGACGTGTTAATGATACCGCTCCTTCCAATAGACGTGTTACATTTACCGCTCCTTCCAATAGACGTGTTACCGACACCGCTCCTTCCGACGGACGTGTCACCGACACCGCTCCTTCCGACGGACGTGTCACCGACACCGCTCCTTCCAATAGACGTGTTACATTTACCGCTCCTTCCAATAGACGTGTTAATGATACCGCTCCTTCCAATAGACGTGTTACATTCACCGCTCCTTCCAATAGACGTGTTACCGACACCGCTCCTTCCAATTGACGTGTTACCGGCACCGCTCCTTCCAATAGACGTGTTACCGGCACCGCTCCTTCCAATAGACGTATTACCGACCGCTCCTTCCAATAGACGTGTTACCGGCACCGCTCCTTCCAATAGACGTGTTACCGGCACCGCTCCTTCCAATAGACGTGTTACCGACACCGCTCCTTCCAATAGACGTGTTACCGGCCCCGCTCCTTCCAATAGACGTGTTACCGACACCGCTCCTTCCAATAGACGTGTTACCGACCGCTCCTTCCAATAGACGTGTTACCGGCACCGCTCCTTCCAAGAGACGTGTTACCGGCACCGCTCCTTCCAATACACGTGTTACCGACACCGCTCCTTCCAATAGACGTGTTACCGACACCGCTCCTTCCAATAGACGTGTCTCCAACACCACTCCTTACAGTAGACATGTTACATTTACTGCTCCTTCCAATAGACGTGTTATATTTACCACTCCTTCCAATAGACGTGTTACCGGCACCGCTCCTTCCAATAGACGTGTCTCCAACACCATTCCTTCCAGTAGACGTGTTACATTTACCGCTCCTTCCAATAGACGTGTTACATTTACCGCTCCTTCCAATAGACGTGTTACCGACACCGCTCCTTCCAATAGACGTGTTACCGACCGCTCCTTCCAATAGACGTGTTACCGGCACCGCTCCTTCCAATAGACGTGTTACCGACACCGCTCCTTCCAATAGACGTGTTACCGGCCCCGCTCCTTCCAATAGACGTGTTACCGGCACCGCTCCTTCCAATAGACGTGTTACATTTACCGCTCCTTCCAATAAACGTGTCTCCAAAACCACTCCTTCCAGTAGACGTGTTACCGACACCACTCCTTCCAATAGACGTGTTACATTTACCGCTCCTTCCAATAGACGTGTTACCGACACCGCTCCTTCCAATAGACGTGTCACCGACACCACTCCTTCCAATAGACGTGTTACATTTACCGCTCCTTCCAATAGACGTGTTACCGGCACCGCTCCTTCCAATAGACGTGTCTCCAACACCATTCCTTCCAGTAGACGTGTTACATTTACCGCTCCTTCCAATAGACGTGTTACCGACACCGCTCCTTCCAATAGACGTGTTACCGGCACCGCTCCTTCCAATAGACGTGTTACATTTACCGCTCCTTCCAATAGACGTGGTACATTTACCGCTCCTTCCAATAGACGTCTTACCGACACCGCTCCTTCCAATAGACCTGTTACCGACACCGCTCCTTCCAATAGACGTATTACATTTACCGCTCCTTCCAATAGATGTGTTACCGACACCGCTCCTTCCAATATGCGTGTTACCGACACCGCTCCTTCCAATAGACGTGTCTCCAACACCACTCCTTACAGTAGACGTGTTACATTTACTGCTTCTTCCAATAGACGGTGTTATATTTACCACTCCTTCCAATAGACGTGTTACCGGCACCGCTCCTTCCAATATACGTGTCTCCAACACCACTCCTTCCAGTAGACGTGTTACATTTACCGCTCCTTCCAATAGACGTGTTACCGACACCGCTCCTTCCAATAGACGTGTTACCGGCACCGCTCCTTCCAATTGACGTGTTACATTTACCGCTCCTTCCAATAGACGTGTTACCGACACCGCTCCTTCCAATAGACGTGTTACATTTACCGCTCCTTCCAATAGACGTGTTACATTTACCGCTCCTTCCAATAGACGTGTTACATTTACCGCTCCTTCCAATAGACGTGTTACCGACACCGCTCCTTCCAATAGACGTTACCGACACCGCTCCTTCCAATAGACGTGTTACATTTACCGCTCCTTCCAATTGACGTGTTACATTTACCGCTCCTTCCAATAGACGTTTTACCGACACCGCTCCTTCCAATAGACGTGTTACATTTACCGCTCCTTCCAATAGACGTATTACCGATACCGCTCCTTCCATTAGACGTTTTACATTTACCGCTCCTTCCAATAGACGTGTTACAGTTACCGCTCCTTCCAATAGACGTGTTACATTTACCACTCCTTCCAATAGACGTGTTACCGACACCGCTCCTTCCAATAGACGTGTTACATTTACCGCCCCTTCCAATAGACGTGTTTTCGACACCGCTCCTTCCAATAGACGTGTTACAGTTACCGCTCCTTCCAATAGACGTGTTACATTTACCGCTCCTTCCAATAGACGTGTTACCGACACCGCTCCTTCCAATAGACGTGTTACATTTACCGCCCCTTCCAATGGACGTGTTATCGACACCGCTCCTTCCAATAGACGTGTTACCGGTACCGCTCTTTCCAATAGACGTGTTACCGACACCGCTCCTTCCAATAGACGTGTTACCGACACCGCTCCTTCAATAGACGTGTCACCGACACCGCTCCTTCAATAGACGTGTTACCGACACCGCTCCTTCCAATATACGTGTTACCGGTACCGCTCCTTCCAATAGACGTGTTACATTTACCGTTCCTTCCAATAGACGTGTTACCGACACCGCTCCTTCAATAGACGTTACCGGCACCGCTCCTTCAATAGACGTGTTACATTTACCGCTCCTTCCAATAGACGTGTTACCGACACCGCTCCTTCAATAGACGTGTTACATTTACCGCTCCTTCCAATAGACGTGTTACTGACACCGCTCCTTCCAATAGACGTGTTACCGACACCGCTCCTTCCAATAGACGTGTTACATTTACCACTCCTTCCAATAGACGTGTTACATTTACCGCTCCTTCCAATAGACGTGTTACATTTACCGCTCTTTCCAATAGAAGTGTTACATTTACCGCTCCTTCCAATAGACGTGTTACCGACGCCGCTCCTTCCAATAGACGTGTTACATTTACCGCTCCTTCCAATAGACGTGTTACCGACACCGCTCCTTCCAATAGACGTGTTACCGACACCGCTCCTTCCAATAGACGTGTTACCGCCACCGGTCCTTTCGACGGACATGTCACTGACACCGGTCCTTCCGACGGACGTGTCAGTGACACTGGTCCTTCCGACGGACGTGTCACTGACACCGGTCCTTCCGACGGACGTGTCACTGACACCGGTCCTTCCGACGGACGTGTCACTGACACCGGTCCTTCCGACGGACGTGTCACTGACACCAGTCCTTCCGACGGACGTGTCACTGACCCCGGTGTCACTGACGTGTCACCGTCCACGACATCGGTTCTATCGGTTCTACCCAACGATGTATCACCAACACGGGTCTTACCGAGGGAGGTATCGCCGGTTCTGGACTTAAAGGGAAATAATGACCTTTTGATTTTGTTAGCAACAATTTCTTAGGCTACCGTTATGTTTTTAAAATTATTTTATTTAAATTTAAGAATTAAATAAAATTATTCCCAAATTCAAAGTTGTAAGTTTGGAAAAAATACAAAACAAGTACCTTGTGTACTTCATGAAGGTCATTGACAAATTCGTCCTTCCCTACCATTGTTAACATCGAGTGCGGCATTTGTGGAGGCTCTGTGACATTTCTGATTTAACTGAGCGCTGCTCGGGCACTTGCTAGTAGCGCTTTCGTTCTCCATGGCAACCAGGCGTCAGCCAATCAAAAGCCAGAAAGGGAATACGTTCTGGCTTTTCATTGGCTCACGCCTGGTTGCCATGGAGAACGAAAGCGCTACTAGCGTGCGTTCGAGCAGCGCTCTGATCCGTGAAGCAATCCGTGAAGCATCCGTGATGCATGACTGACTATCAGTATAAGTCATGAATAACAACAACATGCAAACTATACCAACTCGAATAAAATAAGAGCGGAATGAATTGAACCCCAGGCAAGCTAGTATTCGCAAAGCACTCGGCACTGCGCCACAATAGCAAAAGGTGAGGGAAATGCATATTGGATGCAATATTATTACGTCACAAGTTTCTGAAGTGTCAACTGCTATGAAATACAGTGATAAAATACCTTTAATAATGATTAACAAGAAAATTCAAACTTAAAAACAATAATTTGAATAAGTCTTTAATTAGCTTTCAACTCGAAATCAGATATATTTTGCAATGCTACACAAGAATGGCACCAGTGACGTCATTAACAAAGCCTGCTACGGGACTTGGGTATACTAATCAGGAACAACTCGCCAAGTGCGCCGAGATGGTTAAGTGCGCCGAGAAGCATGACAATGACTTTGTAAACAAATCGCCGACGCTAAATAGGTCGCCGTCGATGTGCATCGATGAGCTTCTGATTTAATTGCCAGTTTTGTGTTATTGTTCGTTAGTTTTTTTGGGAAAAATTATTATTTGTCATGATAAAATAAAGCATAGTGTTATATACAGCCACAGACAAACTATACACAACTCCTAATGTTGAAAACAAATTAATCGATTTTCAAAAATTGAGGGTCGCAACCACTAACTATGCCGCGTTGATGTGCATCGATGAGCTTCCGATTTTATTGCCACTTTTTCCAATCGCTGTTAGTTTTAGAAGATCACCGGGCATATAATCACAACAAGCAGAACGCACAATATATTTTCCACTCCATTGCGTAAAAAAACAATACGGGAAAAGCCCGCAGTTTGATGAGGACCAAAAGTACTTGACAAAAGGTCAGAAATAGTGCAAGTACCGGTCGTTAAAAGTGTGGAACGCTTATCAACTTTAACTTGAAATATCTTTCGGTAGGAAAGTTTTCATGCAAAATGTGATGAATTTACAATATATTTTGATCTCGTTTGGCGATTTCAAGTGCTAACTCCATTTTAGTGGAAAAAGGTCATTATTTCCCTTTAATGCATTCCGTAAGTCAAAACGCCAGGCGGTTAGCGTCCGTCGTTAATACGCCATTGGTTGTTTGCTTACGTTGTCTTATCAATTAGTATTACTTCTTCAAAAGAAACATAATGGAAATGACGTCTATTTTTACTTTCGTCACTCTTGACTTGGTGAGCATCAGGTGCGTGTCGCACAGGAGATTATGCCTGTGTATCTTTCAAGATGTTTGCAGCGCGAATGATAGTGCTAAAAACCAGTAAGGCGCCGTAGTTGGCGATGAACGAGCGAGCGCGAAGGAAATGTACGGGCAATTTCAACTCGATGTGCCCCATCGAGTTGAAATTGCCCGTAGTTTCTGAGATACAAAAAAGGTGCGCGCGTGCAGATACACCCACCTTTGACTTGTAGGAAAGTGGGGGCTGAGAGGTCCCTAACCACACACCAAATTTGAGCACAATTGGCTCAGCCGTTCCAGAGATATAGAATAGGGGTGTGCACGTGCACACGTGCAAAGGCGCACTCCTGACTTGTGAGAAACTGGCGGATGAGAGGTCCCTAACCACACACCAAATTTGAACACAATCGGTTCAGCTGTTCCTGAGATATTTAATAGGGGTGTGCACGTGCGCACATGCGGTCACCCCACCCATGAGTTGTGTGAAAGTGGCGGCTGAGGGGTCCCTAACCACACACGAAATGTGCACATAATCTGCCCAGCCGTTGTTGACTTATTGCGAGAAAATACTTTTCAACGCCCTTCACGCGGCACGCGCCACGCATAGTGATAGTCACCCAGATGAGTCGGCACTGGTCTCAAACAGGGTAGGTTAGATGTGGCTGCTCAGCAAAGAAGTCCGCTGGTCAATCGGACGTGCGGTTGCAGAGATATGAGCTCAAAAGCGTCGCCACGAGCAGGGTCGGGCCGGGCCGCTCATAATCAGATTTGTCCCATACTCCATGGAAGAACGAGCGAGCGCTCGTAAAAAGTTGCGTCTCCTGAACATTTTTGATTTGTGAGAAAAGTTGACATGCCTGGTTTTAACTGTGTATGGCAGGCTTCACCGGCCATTAATCCACTGACCCTTGATTGCTCTCACGTGAGGCGCCTAGCGATCTTGGTCATAGTTTTCAGGCTCGATGCTGATTGGTGGATTGAGAGCAGTGAGAGGAAATACGGATGCAGAGCAAACTCGATGAATGAACAAGCAAACAGATACATCTCTATAGCATGCAATGTGGCTACAATCCTAGACACACGACTAACTGAACCTGGCCACACTGGCCTTACCTGGCCACACTGGCCTAACCTGGCCACACTGGCCTAACCTGGCCTAACCTGGCCTAACCTGGCCTAACCTGGCCTAACCTGGCCTAACCTGGCCTAACCTGGCCACACTGGCCTTACCTGGCCACACTGGCCTAACCTGGCCTAACCTGGCCTAACCTGGCCTAACCTGGCCTTACCTGGCCACACTGGCCTAACCTGGCCTAACCTGGCCTAACCTGGCCTAACCTGGCCTAACCTGGCCACACTGGGCTAACCTCGCTCTTCTGCGACAATCTCTTGGTCTTCCCGTAGTCGCATCACTTTTAACACAGCTAGTCTGCTAAATGAACACTAATATCAGAGTCTGAAACTGAAATGTTTGCCATTCACAGGCGGGCCGACGGTCGTCTGCTGGTCGCGAACGATCAATAACCTCAACTGGCAATACTGGCAAAATCTGATAAAAATTCCTTGCGTGAAAGTTGATATCCAGCTTATGAATTGGTCAGCATCATTGCCGGACCTTTACGAACACTTTTTCAACACTAATACACTGAAACATCTCCAACGGTATCTTGATGACATTCGTGGCATGCCAATGGTAATGTCATATTATATTGTATATGTGTTTGGCACGATACAATCAAGTTAAAGGGAATAAGTCACCTTGAAGGTTATCTTGAAATTTGGTTATACGGGGTATTTCGAGCTGAAAAAACTAATATGACATTTGTTTGGACGATGGATGGATATCCGTCGACACATGGGCGCGTTTCTCTTTTCTCCTTCATGGCCATAAACAACTTCATGACAATTACGACGTCACGCATATGGTAGCTTGGATATGGAAACTATTGCACATAATAACGACGGACTTTAGTTATATATACGCAGGCTGCTTGTAACGTAAACAACCGTTGTGCGGACCCGAAACAAGTCTCGGGGAAATTAAACTTCTTCTAAAAGGGGCCACTAGTCCTGTGTCGAAATTACTTAGTGTAGGGAGGTAATTCTTTCACCACAACCCGTTTTTCGATCTGCTCTACAAATCTGCTATCTCAGTTCAAAAACCCATGTTAAACTTGAATATTTTTCAACACTGTTTTGAGAGACATGATAATAATAAGAATAGCTAACTTAACTCTCATATTGCCAAAAAAGATGATTTAGTAAATAAAACACAAGATAGGAAGCTTTCGGCTTGCGCCATCATCAGCCAGAAAATGCAAACCAGTAACGCGCCGTAGTGGGGGATCAACGAGCGAGCGCGAAGGATATGTATGGGGAATTTTAACCTGATCGGGCAAGTAGTTTCTGAGATACAAAAAAGGTTGCGCACGTGCAGAGGCACCTACCTTTGACTTGTGGGAAAGTGGGGGCTGAGAGGTCCCTAACCACACACCAAATTTGAACACAATCGGCTCAGCCGTTCCAGAGATATAGAATAGGGGTGTGCACGTGTGCACGTGCTAAGCCACCCCATCCCTGACTTGTGGAAAGGCGGCGGCTGAGAGATCCCTAACCACACACCGAATTCGAACACAATCGGCTCAGCCGTTCCTGGGACACAGAATAGGGGTGTGCACGTGCGCACTTGCAGAGGCACCCACCCCTGACTTGTGGGAAACTGGCGGATGATAGGTCCCTAACCACACCAAATTTGAACACAATCGGCTCAGCCGTTCCTGAGATATAGAATAGGGGTGTGCACGTGCGCACGTGCAGTCACCCCACCCCTGAGTTGTGTGAAAGTGGTGGATGAGAGGTCCCTAACCACACACGAAATTTGCACAGAATCTGCCCAGCCGTTGCGGAGTTATTGCGAGAAAACATCTTTCAACACCCCTCGCGCGGCACGCGCCACGCGCAGTAGTAGTCACCCACATGAGTCGGCAATAGTCTCGAACAGGGTAGGTTGGATGGGGCTGCTCAGCAAAGAAGTCCGTTTGTCAATCGGACGTGCGGTTGCAGAGATATGAGCTTCTCAAAACCGTCGCCACGGGTCGGGTCGGGCCGGGCCGGGCCGCTCATAATCAGATTTGTCCCATACACCACAGAAGAACGAGCGAGCGCTTCGCGCTCGCCCGTAATAATGGCTGATGAAGGCGCAAGCCGAAAGCTTCCTATCCTGTTTTATTGACTAAATCATTTTTTTTTTGTTAGCAATATGAGCGTTAAGTTAGCAATTCCTATTATTAAAGGAAATAGTTCACCTTGTAAATTGTTTACCAAACACGATTTGATTATATTTTTAATACAATTTCGTTTTATATTGTCAAAAATGGCCTTATATCGCGCCGATTCAGGACAGAAGGCCGTAAATTTGTATTGTTTATCAAAACTATATGCATACTCTCTGAGTCAGAGTCCTGACGTCACGCGAATGTAAAAAATGGTTCAGCGAATCAGATTCGAAAGTAGTCGCGTAAGGATAGACTCGCATTGGAGATGTGCCAACCGGCGGCCGGCGTTCGCTTGCTAGCACCAGCCGCAAGCTGATCGGCTGATGGTATAGCCTCTGCCCGGGCTAGAACCAGTACAACATTCTTTCGCCAGCACCGCATTCCTTCTACCTCCAAAAAATATATTCGTCTGGAGAGTCTTTTCAGTCAAGAAAACTTGCAGATAGGGGTTTCCCAACACGGGCTACAAAACTGCTATCTCAGTTTAAAACTAATGTTGAAGGTGAACTATTTTCTTTAACCCATGTTAAAGGTGAACTTTTCCTGAATAGCGGAAAAATGGCGGCGCGCAGCGCCGCCAAATTTGGCACAGTTGTTTTGGCATCAATTGCCTACATAGTCTGATTTTGTTTTACCTCAGGTCATCTTAGGCCAGGTCACTAGGTCAGGTCACGTAGCCCCACATCCAAAACGTGTGTGGTCATACCACAGCCACAGTTGTTAGCCGATCAGTTTCAAACTTGCAGGATTTCATAAGGCCATAGATACCTACAATTAGTTTATCTCGGATTTGTTTATATCGGCGACCTTAGGTCGGGTCAATTTCGTGACCTCCCCATTATAAGTCAATGGGGAAATATTCAAATGCTTCCTATTCCCAGGATACGCATGATATCAGTTCAATTCCGTCTGGATTATGCTATCATAGGTCATTCATGATGATCCAGGTGCAGTTTTTGTTCAGTGACTCCTACAGGGTCAACCGAGGGCATCCGATGTCACCAGCACTTTTATTTTATATAACTATCGACAAAATGAAGATAGAGCGGTGAAATTGGTACTAATGTGTTTGTCTCATCGAGACACGTCTCCCAATATACAACTTGACCTACTTGGGTCACCACTTGACCTTGACCCGAGGTAATTTTTTGTTGTTGACCTAACCTGGTCAACATGAATATGATTCGAAGCGCCTTGACGAGAAAAACTTGATGGCGTCAACATTATTACCCTATCTTTATTAGGTAAAATGTTATGTCGAAAAACAGCTTTGCCAAAAAAAAAGATTTTGACCTTTGATGACCTCTGGGGCCTAAACTATTGACATGAGATAAAATTTGAGGCCACCTTAGCTATTACATTTTTCAAGCGCTTTCCATTGTTTTTTTCTCTCGTTTGTTCCTAGTTGTCATAGTTCCTGTGATATCCTTGGGGTTTCTGGAGCGAAGTCCTGAAACTGGAAAATCTGACCCTTGATGACCTCTGGTGACCTCAATATTGACCTGACAACAAAATACCGATATGCTTTCGATAGAGCTTGTCTCGAGCTATTTAATGCCGTTTTCCGGTTGTCGCTACGTTGTGTGGTTTTCGAGATATTAGGGGGGGGGGGCTGAAATCTCCCCCGTGCCGTTCGTGTTTGGTGCATACCCCGGCCGTGCGCGGGTTAAGCAATGATCCCGTGTGGGGGTTAGAGAAGCGTTGACGTTTTTCTTATCTCCTGCGGAATTAAGCTTATTGTGTAGCTAAGTATAACATCCACATGAATCTCGTTTGGGCAAGAGCATTGATGTTGTGCTTGTTCGACGAACAAATGCATTTTGTAGTAATTTTGTTTGTCTCTTTCCAGGGATCCAGCCTAGTCCATCATCTTCATCAGCTGACTGCAGCCATGATGCTCTCCAGGCTTCCCAGCCAACATCGCGTGGCTTCCTTTATAGGAGCGAGGTAAGGTTAATCTGCATGTGGTATGTTATCGAACTAGTTAGCATTGAAACCAACTGTGTGCATTGTTTCCATGAACTTTTCATTTAGGGTTGCTTGATATTTGATAAGTATGTTAACATCGTTAACCTTACATCAATGTTTTGTTTGAATCACTGGTGTATTTTGTCTACCCCTTACGATGCATGTATGACTCGGCAAGCTGCTGAGTACCCCGCCCGTCTGTGGCTCGGAGTCGGGCAGATGTCTGCAGTACTCTGTCCACCTCTATGATGCATTATGACTCGGCAGGCTGCTGAGTACCTCGCCCGTCTGTGGCTCCGAGTCGGGCAGATGTCTGCAGTACTCTGTCCACCTCTATGATGCATTATGACTCGGCAGGCTGCTGAGTACCTCGCCCGTCTGTGGCTCGGAGTCGGGCAGATGTCTGCAGTACTCTGTCCACCTCTATGATGCATTATGACTCGGCAGGCTGCTGAGTACCTCGCTCGTCTGTGGATCCGAGTCGGGCAGATGTCTGCAACCTCTATGATGCATTATGACTCGGCAGGCTGCTGAGTACCTCGCCCGTCTGTGGCTCCGAGTCGGGCAGATGTCTGCAGTACTCTGTCCACCTCTATGATGCATTATGACTCGGCAGGCTGCTGAGTACCTCGCCCGTCTGTGGCTCGGAGTCGGGCAGATGTCTGCAGTACTCTGTCCACCTCTATGATGCATTATGACTCGGCAGGCTGCTGAGTACCTCGCTCGTCTGTGGCTCGGAGTCGGGCAGATGTCTGCAGTACTCTGTCCACCTCTATGATGCATTATGACTCGGCAGGCTGCTGAGTACCTCGCCCGTCTGTGGCTCCGAGTCGGGCAGATGTCTGCAGTACTCTGTCCACCTCTATGATGCATTATGACTCGGCAGGCTGCTGAGTACCCCGCTCGTCTGTGGCTCGGAGTCGGGCAGATGTCTGCAGTACTCTGTCCACCTCTATGATGCATTATGACTCGGCAGGCTGCTGAGTACCCCGCTCGTCTGTGGCTCGGAGTCGGGCAGATGTCTGCAGTACTCTGTCCACCTCTATGATGCATTATGACTCGGCAGGCTGCTGAGTACCTCGCCCGTCTGTGGCTCGGAGTCGGGCAGATGTCTGCAGTACTCTGTCCACCTCTATGATGCATTATGACTCGGCAGGCTGCTGAGTACCTCGCTCGTCTGTGGCTCGGAGTCGGGCAGATGTCTGCAGTACTCTGTCCACCTCTATGATGCATTATGACTCGGCAGGCTGCTGAGTACCTCGCCCGTCTGTGGCTCCGAGTCGGGCAGATGTCTGCAGTACTCTGTCCACCTCTATGATGCATTATGACTCGGCAGGCTGCTGAGTACCCCGCTCGTCTGTGGCTCGGAGTCGGGCAGATGTCTGCAGTACTCTGTCCACCTCTATGATGCATTATGACTCGGCAGGCTGCTGAGTACCTCGCTCGTCTGTGGCTCGGAGTCGGGCAGATGTCTGCAGTACTCTGTCCACCTCTATGATGCATTATGACTCGGCAGGCTGCTGAGTACCTCGCCCGTCTGTGGCTCCGAGTCGGGCAGATGTCTGCAGTACTCTGTCCACCTCTATGATGCATTATGACTCGGCAGGCTGCTGAGTACCCCGCTCGTCTGTGGCTCGGAGTCGGGCAGATGTCTGCAGTACTCTGTCCACCTCTATGATGCATTATGACTCGGCAGGCTGCTGAGTACCTCGCTCGTCTGTGGCTCCGAGTCGGGCAGATGTCTGCAGTACTCTGTCCACCTCTATGATGCATTATGACTCGGCAGGCTGCTGAGTACCCCGCTCGTCTGTGGATCCGAGTCGGGCAGATGTCTGCAACCTCTATGATGCATTATGACTCGGCAGGCTGTTGAGTACCTCGCCCGTCTGTGGCTCCGAGTCGGGCAGATGTCTGCAGTACTCTGTCCACCTCTATGATGCATTATGACTCGGCAGGCTGCTGAGTACCTCGCTCGTCTGTGGCTCCGAGTCGGGCAGATGTCTGCAGTACTCTGTCCACCTCTATGATGCATTATGACTCGGCAGGCTGCTGAGTACCTCGCCCGTCTGTGGCTCTGAGTCGGGCAGATGTCTGCAGTACTCTGTCCACCTCTATGATGCATTATGACTCGGCAGGCTGCTGAGTACCTCGCCCGTCTGTGGATCGGAGTCGGGCAGATGTCTGCAGTACTCTGTCCACCTCTATGATGCATTATGGCTCGGCAGGCTGCTGAGTACCTCGCCCGTCTGTGGATCGGAGTCGGGCAGATGTCTGCAGTACTCTGTCCACCTCTATGATGCATTATGACTCGGCAGGCTGCTGAGTACCCCGCTCGTCTGTGGATCCGAGTCGGGCAGATGTCTGCAACCTCTATGATGCATTATGACTCGGCAGGCTGTTGAGTACCTCGCCCGTCTGTGGCTCCGAGTCGGGCAGATGTCTGCAGTACTCTGTCCACCTCTATGATGCATTATGACTCGGCAGGCTGCTGAGTACCTCGCTCGTCTGTGGCTCCGAGTCGGGCAGATGTCTGCAGTACTCTGTCCACCTCTATGATGCATTATGACTCGGCAGGCTGCTGAGTACCTCGCCCGTCTGTGGCTCTGAGTCGGGCAGATGTCTGCAGTACTCTGTCCACCTCTATGATGCATTATGACTCGGCAGGCTGCTGAGTACCTCGCCCGTCTGTGGATCGGAGTCGGGCAGATGTCTGCAGTACTCTGTCCACCTCTATGATGCATTATGACTCGGCAGGCTGCTGAGTATCTCGCCCGTCTGTGGATCGGAGTCGGGCAGATGTCTGCAGTACTCTGTCCACCTCTATGATGCATTATGACTCGGCAGGCTGCTGAGTACCTCGCCCGTCTGTGGCTCCGAGTCGGGCAGATGTCTGCAGTACTCTGTCCACCTCTATGATGCATTATGACTCGGCAGGCTGCTGAGTACCCCGCTCGTCTGTGGCTCCGAGTCGGGCAGATGTCTGCAGTACTCTGTCCACCTCTATGATGCATTATGACTCGGCAGGCTGCTGAGTACCTCGCTCGTCTGTGGCTCCGAGTCGGGCAGATGTCTGCAGTACTCTGTCCACCTCTATGATGCATTATGACTCGGCAGGCTGCTGAGTACCCCGCTCGTCTGTGGCTCCGAGTCGGGCAGATGTCTGCAGTACTCTGTCCACCTCTATGATACATTATGACTCGGCAGGCTGCTGAGTACCCCGCTCGTCTGTGGATCCGAGTCGGGCAGATGTCTGCAACCTCTATGATGCATTATGACTCGGCAGGCTGTTGAGTACCTCGCCCGTCTGTGGATCGGAGTCGGACGGCTGGCTCAGCAAGCTGCTGGTGCGAAAGATCGAGCCCACCAAGGAGTCACACTCGCGTATGCTCTCCGACAAGGAGGTCATCTACGAGCTGCAGACGCACAACGTTCGCTGCGGGGAGATGGACAAGTACCTCGAGAACTAGTAAGCTTTCGTCGGCAGATGGCGGGTCGGCAGATGGCGGGTCTGGTAGGCTCCGTGGCGGGATTCGGTGTCTATGGGATATTTTGTCGCATTTAATTTGGAATAGTTTTCCTTTAATATTTATTTCTCATTCGTTACAATATTTCTGAGCCTTTCCCTAAGTGCCACCAGTGCCTACACGCATCAGCTGGTGTGAGTGTTCTCCCCTCCCCTCCCCTCCCCTCCCCTCCCCTCCCCTCCCCTCCCCTCCCCTCCCCTCCCCTCCCCTCCCCTCCCCTCCCCTCCCCTCCCCTCCCCTCCCCTCCCCTCCCCTCCCCTCCCCTCCCCTCCCCTCCCCTCCCCTCCCCTCCCCTCCCCTCCCCTCCCCTCCCCAGTAGGCACCCTGCCTTTAATCTGACCAAGAGCCCAGTCTTACCAAATGTCGTGAATGGGCAAGTACGGCGGTCCAAGTACGGCATACCGTACTTGGACCGCCGTACTTACACACTGCCTCAATATTGACCTGACATAAAAAATGACCGACATACTTTCGATAGAGCTTGTCTCGAGCTATCTAATGCCCCTTTCCGCTTGTCGCTACGTTGCGTGGTTTTCGAGATCTTAGGGGGGGGGGGGGCTGAAATCACCCCCTCTGCCGTTCGTGTTTGGCGCAGACCCCCGGCCGTGCGCGTGTTAATTGATAGTTGCGGTGCTTCTAGTAGCGGAAGCCCTCTGGAGTCTACCCGATAATTGTGTGATTCCATCATGTTCGGAGTCTTTGGAATATCTCACCAACTAGGGTGAATCTGGAGAAATGAAGTAATGGTTCCATTCCGAAAATTCTGTTCTATAGACAACCCCAAATGAGCAATGTCAGTAGGCACCCTGCCTTTAATGTTACCCCCCACACAGCATGTAGGCACACTCCCCCACAGTCAGTAGGCACCCTGCCTTTAATGTTACCCCCCACACAGCATGTAGGCACACTCCCCCACAGTCAGTAGGCACCCTGCCTTTAATGTTACCCCCCACACAGCATGTAGGCACACTCCCCCACAGTCAGTAGGCACCCTGCCTTTAATGTTACCCCCCACACAGCATGTAGGCACACTCCTCCACAGTCAGTAGACACCCTGCCTTTAATGTTACCCCCCACACAGCATGTAGGCACACTCCCCCACAGTCAGTAGGCACCCTGCCTTTAATATTACCCCCCACACAGCATGTAGGCACACTCCCCCACAGTCAGTAGGCACCCTGCCTTTAATGTTACCCCCCACACAGCATGTAGGCACACTCCCCCACAGTCAGTAGGCACCCTGCCTTTAATGTTACCCCCCACACAGCATGTAGGCACACTCCCCCACAGTCAGTAGGCACCCTGCCTTTAATGTTACCCCCCACACAGCATGTAGGCACACTCCGCCACAGTCAGTATGCACCCTGCCTTTAATGTTACCCCCCACACAGCATGTAGGCACACTCCTCCACAGTCAGTAGGCACCCTGCCTTTAATGTTACCCCCCCACACAGCATGTAGGCACACTCCTCCACAGTCAGTAGGCACCCTGCCTTTTAATGTCGCCCCACACAGCCTGGACTGCTATTGCTCCTGCAATCTCGTTTGCTGATTGTTTTGCGTCACTGCTTCGTTAGCCGAACAGGAGATAGATAAAACAAGTTGGGTTTAGTTGTGATATACTGAACTATATTGTCGGCAGCTGTGGTCTAGAGTCATGGTTTTACTAAATGGATTATTCCCAATTCTTTCAAAATTAAATCATTTATGAATTTTAAGTTGTTAATTTGATTTTGAACGAGTTCCTGGGTAAGTGAATCCTGCAAGGCATAGGTAAGTGCTGCTGCAGATACGACAACTGGCTTATCCCGAACAAATTTTTCCTCAGAATGTTCGTGATTGTACCTACGCAATTTTACCAACGCCGTAGTACGGCATATTACTCTGCCGGCCAGCACAAAGTGTTGGTCCCCGGAATCGAACCGGCGCTCTAAAGATTTTCATCCTCACGCTCTCCCAACTTAGTTGTTTTTTCTCCGGCGATGTGGTACGTACTGCCGAATGCCGTGGTTGAGTGAATACGGCATTCTGAGGCCGCGAGATCGACACACAGCGGACTATTTGCTCTGTTCTGAGGCCGCGAGATTGACACACAGCTGACTATTTGCTCTGTTCTGAGGCCGCGAGATTGACACACAGCTGACTATTTGCTCTGTTCTGAGGCCGCGAGATTGACACACAGCTGACTATTTGCTCTGTTCTGAGGCCGCGAGATTGACACACAGCTGACTATTTGCTCTGTTCTGAGGCCGCGAGATTGACACACAGCTGACTATTTGCTCTGTTCTGAGGCCGCGAGATTGACACACAGCTGACTATTTGCTCTGTTCTGAGGCCGCGAGATTAACACACAGCTGACTATTTGCTCTGTTCTGAGGCCGCGAGATTGACACACAGCTGACTATTTGCTCTGTTCTGAGGCCGCGAGATTGACACACAGCTGACTATTTGCTCTGTTCTGAGGCCGCGAGATTGGCACACAGCTGACTATTTGCTCTGTTCTGAGGCCGCGAGATTGACACACAGCTGACTATTTGCTCTGTTCTGAGGCCGCGAGATTGACACACAGCTGACTATTTGCTCTGTTCTGAGGCCGCGAGATTGACACACAGCTGACTATTTGCTCTGTTCTGAGGCCGCGAGATTGACACACAGCTGACTATTTGCTCTGTTTGGTCTATGCACGGCATGCTGACGTCACACGCACGGCGACCGAGGGCCGCAAACGCCCCAAGTACGCATCTACGGCATGCCGTACTTGGGATGCCGTACTAGCGCATTCCCGGCACTTGGCAAGATTGTGCCCTGCTGTCCCCAGTGGTCGGTACCACGGCGAGGTGTCGGAGCGGACGGCGGCCGGACAGCTGGCGCAGGAGCTGGTCGGCAGCTGGCAAGTCTCGGTCGGCGACCAGGACCAGTGCATCCACCTCTGGAAATACAACGGAGGATACAAGGCCGTGGACGAAGCGCGCAACGCCCACATCGAGGAGAAGGTGGGATGGCACGCAGATGGCCAGTGAACGTGGGTATGCGTAAACTTTGACTGTTGTCTCATACAAACTTGCATCGAAATGGAGTCGAATTTGGCTTTAATGGGTCGAATTTACCTCCCTTATAACATATCCGTGGAGTTGATGCATCAATAATGTTTGGGTGACAATGCTGTGGTAGCTTGGGTTAAGAACACTTGATGCTTTATCTATGCATCTTATTGATGTCGGTGATTGCCGCTATTTTCCGCCTTAATGGTCGGAAAGCTTTTGTGACCTTATCGTCCCTGGTGTCTTTGTTCTGTGACCTTATCGTCCCTGGTGTCTTTGTTCTGTGACCTTATCGTCCCTGGTGTCTTTGTTCTGTGACCTTATCGTCCCTGGTGTCTTTGTTCTGTGATCTTATCGTCCCTGGTGTCTTTGTTCTGTGACCTTATCGTCCCTGGTGTCTTTGTTCTGTGACCGTATCATCCCTGGTGTCTTTGTTCTGTGACCTTATCGTCCCTGGTGTCTTTGTTCTGTGACCTTATCGTCCCTGGTGTCTTTGTTCTGTGACCTTATCGTCCCTGGTGTATTTGTTCTGTGACCTTATCGTCCCTGGTGTCTTTGTTCTGTGACCTTATCGTCCCTGGTGTCTTTGTTCTGTGATCTTATCGTCCCTGGTGTCTTTGTTCTGTGACCTTATCGTCCCTGGTGTCTTTGTTCTGTGACCTTATCGTCCCTGGTGTCTTTGTTCTGTGACCTTATCGTCCCTGGTGTCTTTGTTCCAATGCTGTGCTTCAAAAGTCGTATTGTCAGTAATTGTCATCCCAGTACTGACCCCACCCTCCCCCGTGAGGACCTGGTGTCCCTGGTGAAGGAGCGGGGCGGTCTCCTGCGGGCCCGACAATCAGTACTGACCCCACCCTCCCCCCGTCAGGACCTGGTGTCCCTGGTGAAGGAGCGGTGCGGTCTCCTGCAGGCCCGACAATCAGTACTGACCCCACCCTCCCCCTTGAGGACCTGGTGTCCCTGGTGAAGGAGCGGGGCGGTCTCCTGCGGGCCCGACAATCAGTACTGACCCCACCCTCCCCCGTGAGGACCTGGTGTCCCTGGTGAAGGAGCGGGGCGGTCTCCTGCGGGCCCGACAATCAGTACTGACCCCACCCTCCCCCGTGAGGACCTGGTGTCCCTGGTGAAGGAGCGGGGCGGTCTCCTGCGGGCCCGACAATCAGTACTGACCCCACCCTCCCCCGTGAGGACCTGGTGTCCCTGGTGAAGGAGCGGGGCGGTCTCCTGCGGGCCCGACAATCAGTACTGACCCCACCCTCCCCCGTGAGGACCTGGTGTCCCTGGTGAAGGAGCGGGGCGGTCTCCTGCGGGCCCGACAATCAGTACTGACCCCACCCGAACCCGTCAGGACCTGGTGTCCCTGGTGAAGGAGCGGTGCGGTCTCCTGCAGGCCCGACAATCAGTACTGACCCCACCCTCCCCCCGTCAGGACCTGGTGTCCCTGGTGAAGGAGCGGGGCGGTCTCGTGCGGGCCCGACACTCTCAGTACCTGCTGGCGTTCAGCTTCTGGCCGTCGCCGGTGCCGCGGCCCGGCCGTCATCTGTATGAGATCCGTAGCTACCTGCTGAAGCCGGGCACCATGATCGAGTGGGGCAACAACTGGGCGCGCGCCATCCACTTCCGCCGCGAGGGGGACGAGGCGTTCGCCGGGTTCTTCTCGCAGGTCGGCCGACTCTACAACGTGCATCACATCTGGTGTGAGTACAGCCACGAGGAGGGGGGGGGGGGGGGGGGGGGGGGGTGGGGTGGTGGATGTGGATGGAGGGAGGGGGCAGGGAGCATGGTGGCGTGATTCGAGGTCTCGTGTCTGTCCTGAATGCGTTGAGGATCTCGTGTGGCGTGAACTGATCTATATACTCGTTTGTAAGGGAATGCTTGCTTCCTTTCTCTAGCGATACAATTATTATGCTTGGAAACACGTAATGGCATGAATCATATGTGAGATGTATAGTGATTGGTTTGCCAGTGACAGGTAAATGAGGCAACTTTTTTTTAGAAAGCCATTCTTATGGTAATCCTTTGAAGTGGTGTTCTTTTTGTTCTCTGACAAGCTCCACTTTGACTCACCAGTTTCTGGCTATAGTTAGAGCCTGAAACCTACCAGTTCCTGATGTCGATTCCCTAAAAAGCCGTGATAGTAGTGCCAGGTACGCTCAATCCGTGTAACCTTGTTCCGTTTCGTTCCGTTTCTCTCTCTCTTTCTCTCTCAATAAAACAAGTGATAGTCTAGTTTAAGAATCTCGTGTTGTCGGATTAAAACGCCAACGGTTCGAAAAGAAGATAGTCTAAAATTACTAAAGCACAGCGACTGCAGGAGACAGCCCGTCTCCACGCAGTCCAGCAGTGACCGCTCTCGGCCGCCTCTCAGTCCACAGTCCCTGTACCATCGCAGCCGCTGCCGGCCATCGGAGTTCACGCAAGCGCAGTAGCACGGGGTAACGCCCCCCAAACGGGTCCATCGTTACTAAGCAACTGCCATTGTGACGTCACGGTGGACTATTCAGGTGTGGAAATAACCACACCGTTACATCACAACGCAAGGTCCTTCGCAGAAATTTCTGCTTTTACTCGAAATTTTCTGCGTCATACTATTGGGCGTGGTTGAAGTCCGATTCACAATGTTTCAACACACACACAAACAATCTACTTAAACACCACAACTGATAGTATACCTCACAAACACTAACACAGATCAGTTATCACATCACGGCACAAGTAAACACGTCATAACGCTCCCAAAACAATTCGACATTAACCAAGCAACATTACCAAACCAAACTCACTCAATGTTCATCGCATCCAGTCACTCGACAGTTAACACTCAACGTTCCTCACTTCCACCCTCGAATAGTCCGTCGTAGTCTATTTGGCGTCGGTCGGTTCTCGTTTAGTCATTCGAACGCAGCGTCGCCCGTATAGATTGCAGTGGTCACCCGGTGGCAGCAACATCGCACGCAGAGCATCCCATGTTTAACGTCTCCGGTTGTCCGTCAGTCCCTCGCCCGCATTACTCCCTGGTCTGCAGATGGGCACAGACAGAGCGATGCGCGGCTGCTAGGAGAACGAGCACAGGTACTTGGTGAGGTACCGTCTCGCGTTCTCTCAGTACGCCAGGTCGTTCAGCGCGTCATCTCTTACTTCATGTCGACGTCGTACCGGGTCGAAGTCCATTGTCCATCCGACGACCGCTGAGCTCACATCCGTTGGATAGCCGACCGCTATCTGATGACCGCTGAGCCGACATCCGTTGGATAGCCGATTGCTATCCGATCCGTGTAACTGCGCCACCGTTGACGCCCCCAACGGACGTGAGCTCAGCGCAGGCAGTGCTGTCGTGTCTGTAATGATGATGCGGGCGTCAGCGTCAGCGTCAGCGTTTCGGTGTTGTCAGCCAGGAGAGAGAGGTACGGAGGGTCGTCTTTGTCTTTGTCTCGTCGGTCGGGTCGGTTGGTTCGTCTTGAGGAGCCATGTCTCGTCCAGTCGAGCCGTCGGAGGGGCGGGATTTCCGGGACGGTGTTCGGTCAGGACAAAGGTTAGCCGTCGGACATCGGGTGCACCTCAATACGATGAGCACTATCGTAACCAAAACAGCTACTGTAGTGACCGATACTGCTGGAATAACGACGGTTCTATAATGGTGACGGTTCTGGTTCTCCATCATACGAAGGTGACTTTTTAAGGCGGATAATCTGATAGTTTTCATCTGAACCGGGGGCAGGGTTTCTATAGCATGGTTAAAACCTTCAGAAAAACTAGATGTAATATGTCTCCAAACATCGTTTAATACCAGGGTTAGATTAAAATGACGAATCTGGTAAGGTTCGAGATAGGAATCGGTTCGATAATGAGTGGGCAGTTGGAAATGGGCATTGAATGCTGTACACCCGAAGTCCAATTTAACCAGAGATAGGGGAAACACAGTTCTCACAGTCCTTGTAGAATTCGCAAATGTACCATTTTTGCAGCGGACTTCCAGTTTAATAGGGTCAGCACTGATCACAATCCAATGTCCATTTCCCAAATACTCAGCGGTCGGGTCAACACTCTGATTCACCTGAATAACCTTCTCACAGAAACGGGTTATTTTGTCAGTCTGGTTAGTCAACAAGGCGGGAATACACATAGTCGACGTCAGCACGTTCACAATTGGTCTTCGAAGGGGACAGAATGGTAGTCGTCGTCTCAGGTATGTTTGAACGTCATTATCATTTATAAACATGAATTTCAGAGAATCCTCTGAAATTGCGACAAATTTGGCGTTCTCTATTTCGTAATTTGCCTCAAAGTTCTGATTATCAGCGATTTTTGGCACGGGGATATTGAAGATTTGGAACACGCTGAAATGATCTTTAATGGACAACAGGGGAATGGTCACGAGCACTGAAATTCCTCCAGCATTTCTCATCGTCTGAGTATGAGAAGTAGCGAAATACTTATCAATGTCGGACGGAGGGAAAGGAAGAGCCAGATCACGGGGCAAAACTTTCTGAATATCGTCCAAAATCTGAGCAAATCGACTGGGCGGGAGAAGAGACCGTGGGAGAATGTTGTTCTCAGTGAGGCTGAAAATAGTCTCCAGGTCCATGATACTTTTCCGAAATTCACGAACGGTCGTAATGAGGTCCGTGAAAACAGTGTCCATGTCAGATTCCATGCCTGAAGCCAAGTAATCGTCCAACACAACGTCTTTCAACAAATCGAGTCGTTTAGTCAGGTAATTTGTCGAGTTAGTCAGTCGGTTAATGGTCTGTCGGTTCATACTCACATCCACAATAGTTTCATTCACCATAGTTACAGTGTTGTCAATGACATTCAAAATGTCCGTCTGAGAGTCACTCAAGTCATTCACACGAGACAGTACGTCTTGGATTTCGGTGTTAGTGGCAGTACCAAACAATGAAGAAAGGGCGTCTCCTACGAAAGGAAGAAGTGATCGTTTAGCACGGGTAGGACCAGGTGTTTTCAAGTGTTTCAGGGCTGAAATAGTGATATACATTTCTCTATCCAACAAATTATAATATTTCATGAACTTTCCCCAGAGTCGTTCAGCTAGGTCACTACGTATCTGCTGGCGGTGCTCAGTAAAACGAGTTGTGAATGTACTTTTAAACACCTCAATACGGTGCGCAATTTTCTCAGCAAAAGTCCACGATGTCCGCGTTTCTATAGGAAAATGAAGATTCCAGTGATTGTACGAGGCGTAGATCTGACCTCGAGGCAGGAAGACAACGTTGGAATACACTGGAGCCATCGAAAATAGCAGAGCAGGATAAAACATATTCGCCCACATCTGCAAACACACAGACACATGTCACATAATTGCATACAGTGGGTTAGTACACTACATATACAATTCGGCACACTGGCCCTGAACTTGTAATTAATCCACATTCCCCATTCCAGTGGCACTCTGGCCCAATATGACTACAACTCGGCGCACTAGCCGATAATTATACTACAGCGGCCTACAGGCCCACACGACAACAATATGAAACTCAACGGCACACTAGCCGATGCTAACATCACTAAACGCTACACGTCACAGTTTCTCTATCTGAGCGAGCATTCGCTCCATCATCATCTGATTTTTCTCCACCATTGAATGTTGTGCTTTCATCAATTGTGACAAAAGCATCGATTTACTCACACTATTGTTAGTAACACTTTCACTCTTCATGCATGCACCGACGTCTAATCCTTCCGTATCCGTAAAATCAGAATCCAAATCCGAGGCAGCATGGCGACTAAATTTGTCGGGGTGCTTTGCGTTTCTGGATCTGAAGAGTTATACTCAGAACGAACTGTACAGCTGGTCCTCTATCTGAGTCGATTATATTCACGCTAGTAGAATTTCCATCATTCATTCTAACATCACCTTCTACTCTCCGTACGTCTGTGGCTTCAGCAACGTGGCCTCCAAATCTAGCGGGGCCCATCTGTAACGACTCACTGGTCATCAATCTATCGCTCTCTTCGTGACCTCCTAATTCTGTGGGGTCGAGACGCGACAAAGCATCAGCACCAACATTGTTACGTCCACTCACATACTCTACATCACCATCTACCCTTTGTCCGTCGACGCCTTCCTCGATCTGGCCTGCATAATTAGCGGGGCCCCCAATGATGACTCACGAGTCATCAGCTCCATCATCTCCTACACTGGGGCCAAGGCGCGACAAAACATTAGCAAATACGTGCTTGCTGCCATTTACATACTGCTCATCACAACCATACTCTTTCGAACCCAATTTCGCACCAGACGATCCTCACCTTTTTGGAAAACGTCAGCCAAAAAGCGCTGTACATCCCGCGTCGCCAAATCATCATATGCCTCTCCAGTCCTGATCCGTGAGTTTACTGAATCGTTCCTTTAGTTTTTGTCCTAGACTCTGTCATTGGATCCATGTCATGAAGCCAGTTTATAAATTTCGCAGATACTTCTCCATGGAAGGCTCGCACATGCTTCGTCAGCCTTTGGACCCTGATTTCATGTACCACCTCCTTAAGAGCACTTCTGATAGCCTGTTCAGCCATGACACATCAATAAAAAACAATTGGACAGAATCACTTCAAAACAAGTACTAAAACCCAACAGCAGTACACACAAGCAATTTGCACAGTTGAGGGCGAATTTGTTTTTACGGAAAAAAGGAAAAGATCGGCTCACTGTTCGACGACACGATCTTTTAGACGTAGATGAAGTTCACCAGAGTCGAGATGAAGTCCTCCAGAGATTAACTTAAGTTGCGTTACGAAAAAGATAGCAAAGTCTTGATATTTTGACCAAATCCGGGTTCTCGCGGCACCAATTTGTAACCTTGTTCCGTTTCGTTCCGTTTCTCTCTCTCTTTCTCTCTCAATAAAACAAGTGATAGTCTAGTTTAAGAATCTCGTGTTGTTGTCGGATTAAAACGCCAACGGTTCGAAAAGAAGATAGTCTAAAATTACTAAAGCACAGCGACTGCAGGAGACAGCCCGTCTCCACGCAGTCCAGCAGTGACCGCTCTCGGCCGCCTCTCAGTCCACAGTCCCTGTACCATCGCAGCCGCTGCCGGCCATCGGAATTCACGCAAGCGCAGTAGCACGGGGTAACGCCCCCCAAACGGGTCCATCGTTACTAAGCAACTGCCATTGTGACGTCACGGTGGACTATTCAGGTGTGGAAATAACCACACCGTTACAATCCGCCTTTGTTAACGGTGACAGGTACCCCCGTTGGCCTTCCCCGCCCTTGACGATCACGACATGCTTTGGGGTCTCGTCACTCGTCCTTGGTACCGTTTTGTTTCAGGATTAAAACTGTTTTTGTGTTGCTTGTTTGGGAGTCTGCCATGTCTCTGGCTTGATGCCATTGTGTGTTCCCTAAGTTTTCCCGTCAAATATTTTTTTTGTATTTTTACCACACTGCTTCCGGATAGATTACAATCTTCGGAAGCGGAATGCAACGCCTTGAGACACAAATGCGACCGTCGCGCCTTTAAACTTCAATAATAAAACAAACATGACACGCGAATTAACTATGAAATGGAAAATCATCAGTAAGTCATCACTTACCCTGCTCACTTTGGGTTGTGCTGTACACAACTTGCTCTTGAAACTGCTGCTGATTTTGAGGTGTCCATCATTTCCATCAGCCAGTGCATGTGTCCACAACATGCCTGGGCTTCCTAGGCGTTACTCGACATTTCGCTATCCCGTTCTTGGCCTGAATGAAAAAGCTCTAGCATTAAGCCTAAAGGAACGTGAAAACCCATAATAGAAAATGATATAAAGAATGCACCAGTCGTCTGTGCTGTTAATCAACTTGAACTTGAACTTCAGGCGGGTGTAAAATCGCGTGCTTGAAGTTCACGCACCCGCTTTGTCGTCGGTGCAAGACTTTTGACACCTTTCCACACATTTGTCACTCACTGTCTGATGTTTGACTGCCTAGTTGTGCTCGTACCTGCGTGCCACTGCATCTTGGCGTGCCTAGTCGACCGTTTGGTGCCCGCTGGCCGCTCCCCTCCCACCACTAACACCACGTCCTGTCGGCGGCCGTGGCGGCAGGCTATGACTCGATGGCTCAGCGTAAGGAGATTCGTGAGACGGCGTGGCGGAAGCCCGGTTGGGATGAGTGCGTGGCGTACACAGTGCCG
>JAXIVJ010001078.1:0-65000 GCA_036785665.1 Chirona hameri | reverse complement strand
ATATATATATATGCCATGAACATTTGTGTTTACATACCCAAGCGGTGTGGAAGTGCCACCTCTCCCCAAACACTTTGGCAATGGCCAGCCAGCCTTCCTGCGTTGGCAGCTTCATCTCATTCGTTGCCAGCTCATCCCAACGCACAGACCTTGATGATATTGCTTGGTGTGGCTCGTCCAACCCGGAAGGACCTTGCTATATCCCGCTGGCTCTGGCCACTTGCCAGGTACCTGCATAGAAAGAGAACCAAAAATATATGTCACACTTAAAGGAAATAGTTCACCTTCAATATGGGGTTTTGAACTGAAATAGCAGTTTTGTAGCCCGTGTTGAGAAGTCCTTATCTGCAACTTTTATTGGCTGAAAAGACTCTCCAGCCGAAGATATTTGACTTTTTGACGAAGGAATGCGGCGCATATATGATGTACCGTACCGTCTGAAAGTGCCAGCACTGCCAGGGAGCATGCGCAGACCAATAACGCACACCATTAACTTAATAATTTACGACCTTCTGTCCTGAATTGGCACAATGTAGGACCATTTTTGAAAAGAAGAAAAAACTGTATTACAAAATATAATAAAATCGTGTTCTGACAATTGTTCCGAAGGTGAACTATTTCCTTTAATAGCAATCCACATCTAGTTATTTGTTTAAATTGTATCTTATACCAGGATCACTGATTATAGCTTCAGACCACCCATGAATGGAAACAACGAACGGAGGTCAAAATTGACAAAATGTGTTACATAGTTGATGGAGTCCCTTAACCCTATTTGTAACAGGCTCCTGGCTACCCCTATTTGTAACAGGGGGGGGGGGGGCGGATTCCGCCCCCTCCTCCCGGAAATCTCGAGATCTACCCGTCCGATTTTCAAAAATGAAACGGTGTTTGGTTCCCCTCAACACGATCTACATTTATAAATAATAAAAAAATCTAAATTTTGGATAGGGGGGTAACAGGGGGGCAAAAACGAAAAAAATTAGTGGTATTTTTGATTCAACATAGCTTTCATGTTTATCGACCGATTTTAACACAACTAATAGGAATCGATAAAGATTGAATCGGAAATTGATATATGACGGTGACGTTTGAAAATTCAAAAAACATAGGCGTGTGCAGGTCACTCAATATGGGGGTGAAGTAAATGCGTAATAAAACCATTTTTTGATGTCCTTTTTTTGATAAATGAAATGGTATGTGATTGAGACATTAGAAAAAACAGTTATAAATCATATTTTTTGCCATAGGCGGTACCAGGTTAGTGAAAAAGGGGGGTAAAATTGGGGAAAATATTAACCGCAGACAAGTTGCTACCCAGCACTATAAATATGTTACTGATCATAGATAGTTCCTTTTTGCATGTTGTACTTCATCATAGGCGTATCCAGGATCCAAACTAGGGCGGCGCAAGACCTTCTGATAAGTATATTATCCGCTATTATGATACTAACTAGTCAACAGTGACTATTTCACTTACAACTTCAATTAATATTGCTTACCTCCCTTTTTACCCTACCTGGACTCGCCTATTATCTTATAATCGTTCGTAGAGTAGCCTGTGGTGCGTGTTTCATCCGAAAACTGCAGTATGTTATGTCATTGTACGCCCATGCCTCTTAGTTTCCTTGCAATAATATGACCCCCTTTCTTCCATTCCTGAGCACGCCTCTGCAAAAAATGACCTTATTCCCTTTTCTGGTCTCATATGTGCATATATTATTATAAGCCAAACGTATATTGCGCCGTTATCGCTGGCATATCGTCATCACCATGCCAGTCACCCCCCTTTTCATGTTCCTGAAGACGCCCCTGAAACTCTATATGTAATAAATTATGCAAATAATGGAAGCAGAAGCTATCTTTTACATCTTGATCGCTATAAATGCCCCTTACATTGTTCTATTGGCTTCCCGCCAAGCATTGAATACTTCCTGGAAACCCCCCTTTTTCAAGCCCCTGAAACCGCCTCTGCCATGTAATTTTGTATGATATTTCATTAACATCATCTAATTTGCACTTTTTGCAATCACGGTAAACCGATTTAACTCCTTCATACTTGATGCAGTTAGGAAGAAACCGTGAAGATCGCATTTCCGTATTTTCGCCAAATGTCGCCTCCGAACCCACCCAAAACTGTGCCCTGGAACCGCCTCTGTTCAAGTTAAGAATTCAAAATTTTGACTCCAAATCCGGAGGTCAATTCTATGAAAAGTCCCAAAATTGCATGGGTCTGCTCCCAGCCGTTCTGGAGATATCTGCGAAAAACATGAGGGGGGGGGGGGAATCCGCCCCCCTGTTACAAATAGGGTTAACTTGTACATCAATCCATTAATGATAGCAGGGGCGGAACTTTATATCTCTTTGGGAGGGCCCGAGCCCCCCCCCCCCAATGCTGAGCTGAGCCCCCCCCCCCCAACGGTGCTCCGGGCCCCCCCCCCCCCCCAATGTTTTCCAAAATTTGTGCTCCTCTGAAATTTCAAGGACTACCCGTACAGATTGTTGTTTTGAATTTTGCGTATTTCATCATATCAAGATGCAGGGTCCTAGGATTGCTTTGGAGCTTAGATGCGGAATGGAAAATCATGGCTAAAAATAAGCATAAAGAGTGGAAAATTCAACCAAAAGCCATTGTATTCGGCTTTATCAGTGTCCACCCGCTCACCAGAATTAGATATTACCTATGCCAATTTTGATCTGTATTTTCCTGTCTTGTGCTATCATTACGTCCATAAATCAGTATAGAGTTCAAATTATACAATACATTTTAGAATATGGAGTGGAAAATTAACCCTCGCCCTACGGGAGGGGGGGGGGGGGGGGCTGAAAGGCCCCCCCTTGAGGTTTTTCTTGAATAACTTTTTACACATGCTCCTTATCTTTATCTTTATGAAATTTTTGGTAGCTGAGTTTACAGCAATTATACGTATGCTGTAACCAAATTGAAATTGGTTAAGTAGTTTGGGAGATAATCATGTTTTGATGACGTCATGTTGGTGGAAAAGTGATAAATATTTTTAAAATGGTAGAAAACATAGTTTTAAAGGAAATTGCAAACGCAATTCACCAAAGACACAAAATGGCATTCTCTTTAAAATGGAAATATCGGAGTTACAAAATTTTGGGGTTTTGACCCCTAAAATAAATAAACAAATGCTTTTTTTGGTGGAAAATCCCCACAAAATCACATTTTTCGAAGATGTTAGAAAAACCAGATTATATGTGAGAGAACTGAGTATGGATAATATCCATACCAAATTTCAAATCAATATCTTCATTTTTGACTGAGTGATGGCTCCCTAAGTGTAAGAAACTGATTACGTCATTTTTTTAATAACTTTGTTTGATTTTTTTGACAAGATACGAACAAATAATTACCTTTTCTGTATTTCTGAGCCAAAACTGGTCTAGGAACATACCTTTTTACTTACATTTATCAATTTATAATTTTGAGGTTTTCTGAAGAGCAAATTCGCTGTTCTGGACGTGGTAAATCCGAGGTCATTCACTTGACCTGGGAGGTCACTCGTTGACCTGAAACCTAAAAATCGCATACTGTTAGATTCCTCTCATGATAGGCAACATGCTGGTTCTTACTGAATTGCTCTAAGTTGCTTGGTCGTATATTTGGTGGAATTAAATTAACTAAATGCAGATATGATCTTTGGAAATACAAGTTATTGATATCAAACAATACTGCAAATTTATAATAGACAAAACAATTACCAGAAAAATTATATCTTGTCTCATTGATTTGGGCGTTAAATTCCTTACTGTTATACCCGTTGTTCTATTACCCTGGGCCCGCCGCCCCCGGTGGGCCGGGTCCAGATGACCCAGTGCGAGCTAACAGAGCCACCCCGTCCGGACAAAGACGGCGCGAGTGGCGTCGCAGGCCGGTCGCGTCGATCGGTCTGCCGCGTAATAGTGCGACAGGACTGGTCTGTGGCTCCCGGAGCAGACGGCTTGATTGAAGGGTTTGCCGATGATGCGTCTTTTGTAGGCCCAGCGTTCATGGAGGGCGAGAAATCTGCTGAGCTGCTAGCCGTGCCTGCTGTAGTGGTGGTTCAGCCTGGTTAGCCCATCCCGGTGCTTTTGCAAAACGTGTCACAACAATATGTCACAGTGTACAGCAAGCAAAAGGTTGGCTCACTCGACCCAGACTTCCATTGTGTAGATAGTGATTGAGATTGAGATTGTATTCGGGAACATCCACAGTAAACCTATGGCTTTTCAGAGCCCGTCGTTATGAGTGCGTATAGGCGGATAGAGAACAATGGCATGTCTGTGGCGCGCTGCTGCCAGCTGGGCGCTGCGCTGCTCAACAGTCAGGTTGAAACAGAACAGGAAATGACAAGGATTGAAGGAACAGTGTAAAATTCACAGATTACAGCACAACGTATAGAAGGGCGATGATAGCATGAGTTTCGTTTCGTTGTGTCTTCGATACTGCATTTTCTCTCTCATTAGCAAAGACAATACTTCAGCTGTCAGCATTGGTCAACATCTTGTTGCATGAAGTCACAGGTGGTTTGAAATTAATTTTCACCATTTCTACGGCACTTGTTTTTCGGTATCTCATTGTACAGAAGTTCTTTCAGAAATCTCGAGGTTCTTGGCGCGCGAAACGAAAATTCAAGCCAGAAAATTATGACTTGCTTGCTTGAAAATTCGATCCAAAGAGATAATAATGCTGAAAATAATGAAAATATAGCACCGTATTTCTTCTTACGCAAATAAAGTGCACCAATAAAGATAACATATTTAAGTTCTTCACTATATTAGCTCACTGCCAGTATATAAATAAGCTGCAAATATCGTCCAACTGTGCCAAAATTTACCATTTTGGCCGAGCCTGAAAAATACGTCTGTCTTATCCTACCATGAACTGAACGAACGTGACTGAACGTGATGGTGATCGGGCGGAAGTGCGCGCGGTCTCCACGCAGGAGAATTCACCACCGCCGCCGGTAGAAATCCCACCGGAGCTGACGGAGTCAGAGCAGGCCCAGTTAGCTCAGTTGTTGACGGATTACGCTCATTTATTTGACGGACAGGTGGGGCTGACTACTCTAGTG
This sequence comes from Chirona hameri, assembly GCA_036785665.1. Taxonomy (NCBI): domain Eukaryota; kingdom Metazoa; phylum Arthropoda; class Thecostraca; order Balanomorpha; family Balanidae; genus Chirona; species Chirona hameri. Next base: position 59,922 of record JAXIVJ010001078.1, on the reverse strand, counting down.
CAGCACACAATTCCCACGGACGACCATCCGCCTATCAGACAAGCGCCGAGACGTGTAGCACCTCGGTGGCACTAACCTTCGCTGTGTTCAATGAAACACTTGTGGTGCACTGTTTGTTCGAAGATACGATTCATATACTGGACGAGATTAAAAAAGCACGCGTTGTCCACGGCGGCACGGAAAAGAAGGCCGACGCTACAGCGTTGCCAGCGTTGGTTGGACTAAACATATTTATAAATGCAATGATTAAACTGACGATATTTAACTTAAGTAATATGACGATACAAGCGGGTCGAATAAATTATAGAACGAAGATATTTCGTGAAAAGAACTGATGGTTAATTACTGCGTATTTACTCGATAATTGATAGCAAAGTAATGTGGGATATGGCAGCGCGGTTGATACATAAAGACAAACAGAAAGCAGGCAATAATGACGCGGAAGATATGATAAGACGTTTACACTAAAACACTGCTAAACTTGGAGCACCACAGACGCATCCCCGCATCCCCCAGACGCAGACGCATCACCGCACGCAGACCACCACCTTCGAGACGAGGTCAAAGCCCAGATTGATGACCTGGTGGAAAAAGGCATCCTGGAGGAGAGTCATGGTGCCTGGGCCAGTCCAATGGTGCTGGTTCGAAAACGCGGTGGCGCCAGGTTGCGTATCTGTGCCGACATGCGCAAGGTGAACAGCATCACCCAGGTCCCGGCCTACCCGGTAGCCACAGTCGATGACGTACTTAGTCGCTGGCTGGTTCCTCCATGTTCTGCATACTGGACCTGAAATCTGGCTACAACCAGATGGAGGTTGCACCAGAGGACATGGAGAAGACTGCCATCTGTCTGCCGTGGGGTCTGTACGCCTGGCGGCGGTGCAGTTTCGGTCTCGCTGGGGCGCCGAGCTCATTCGCTCGGCTGCTAAACATCGTGCTGGACGGACTGGCGCCAAAGGAATGTCTGGCATATTTTGACGACATCATCATCCACTGCAACTCCGTCAGCCAAGTTCTGGAGCGCCTGGAGCGAGTGCTCGAGCGCCTCAGCAGTGCGGGCCTCACACTGAATCCGGCAAAATGCCACCTGTTCCGGCCAGTCGTGACGTACCTGGATCACCGAGTCTCCAGAGACGGAATCGGCCCAGATCTAGAAAAGGTACAGCGTGTGGTCGATTGCTCAGCTTCATGGGGCTGGCCGGCTATTTTCGCCGCTAAATGGCCAACTTTGCGACGATCGCGGCACCACTGACACAGCTGACACCAAAACATGTCCCGTGCCACTGGTCGCCCGAGGCGGAAACAGCATTCACCAGACTGAAAAATCTGCTGACCTCGGCACCAGTGGTGGCTCTGCCTCGGTTTGAGGACGACGCAGCGCCCTTCATTCTGGACACTGACGCATCCGACAGTGGGATAGGGGCCTGCCTACTCCAGGTGTAAAACGATGGAGAAAGAGTGATAGCCTTCGCGAGCGCCACTCTCACAAAAAGCCAGAAAAACTACTCGGTCACAAAGCGAGAGCTTCTCGCGGTGGTCACGTTCGTGACACACTTCAGACACTTCCTGTTGGGAAAAAGTTTGTGCTACGGACGGACCACAGCAGCCTTCAATGGCTGCTAAATTTCCGAGACCCTCAAGGGATGCTCGCCAGGTGGCTGGAAACACTTGGAAATTTCCAGTTCACAGTGATCCATCGCCCCGGTCTGGCCCATGGGGATGCTGACGGCATGTCCCGTATGCTCCCGCCGACCCAAGAGGTCGCATGCCAGACGGACAATGACACACTCCACATCCTGTCCCTCCAGGAAGTGTCGTTTTCTCGTGACAGCGAAGCGGCCGTGAACGCGATAGCCGCCGCAGCCGCAGGAGACGCGCTCACCCCGCCCTCCCAAAATGGCGCGGCCCTCAGTGCGGAAACCGTCGTCGCCGCCGCCGCCTCCGCCTCCGCCTCCGCCTCCGCCTCTGCCCCCGCCCCCGCCCCCGCCCCCGCCCCCGCCAGAGAGCAGCACAGCCGGCCGGCTGGCGCTACGGCCGGAGCAGGTAGCTGAACAACAGGTCTTTGTTGGGACCCTGCTCTCCGGGTAAGGCTTTTTGTAGGTTGTGTGATAAGGTGACCAAGAAAAGATCGAAGCTGGCGGTGGCTGGGTCGAACTTCATTTGTGACAGTTGGACGTGTTGAGCGACCGGGGTGAGGGGCACGAAGAAGGTTCCCAGGGCCGTTGCTATGGACTCGAGTGTGGCCCGCTGTTCCGCCGCGAGTGAGTTGAACGCCAGCTTAGCGGCTCCATCCAGGCACAAGGGAAGGAAGGACACGATCTGTGCGTCGGTCCATGGTGGGGTTTGCGACCCCCCGAACGATTTCAGGTCAGCAATGAATGCTGCAACCGGCTGGCCCACGCCACTAAATCGGGGAACTGGGATCTGAATACTAAAGGACGCCATGTTGGGTCGTATCAAAGCACTAGAGGGGTTGTCCGGGTCCGGTTTCATACAGGCAAGCACAACAGTTAATATAGAGTCCCGACACTAGCAAGCATTGACGGTACAAACATAATCCTCTTAACACAAAGTATGCACAGTGAACATGACACTTGCGATGAACAAGATCACCTCTGAGAGTAGTGTTAAAATGATACACTCACAACAGTGCTGGGGCCGTTCCGTCGTTTGCCGTGGAAGGTTGTTTTGATGGGTCAGCTGACGGCGGGCCCTGAGCAGAGGCTTGTCCCATTGTTGACTCTGAGGCGGCTGGTCCCTTCCCCCGGTTGTTGCCGACGAGTTGGCGGAGGGACCGGCGGCGGGCAGGCGGCGGGCGGGCCCTGAGCAGAGGCTTGTCCCATTGTTGACTCTGAGGCGGCTGGTCCCTTCCCCCGGTTGTTGCCGACGAGTTGGCGGAGGGACCGGCGGCGGGCAGGCGGCGGGCAGGTCCTGGGCAGAGGCTGTCCTTTGTCCTGACGGGGCAGGGTGTCGCTTGAGTTGGCCGAGACGAGAGAGGAACAGGGCCGTTCCGCGCGCAGCGGATCTTGTCGTTACTGATGATGTAGTCCCACGGTAACGCGAACACTGACACGCTTGCGACCGGCGTAGGTTACTCAACAGCGAGTGGTGGACTGGTCCGCTGGTGACAGTGGCATTTCGGTAAACACCACGTTCTGGCTCGGGCGGCACAGATGAAGAAGACTTCGCAATAGGAGCCGATAGCCAGCGTCACAACAGACAGCTCGGGCGAGCCATGTTGATAGACTTGTAGTCGGGGCGATTCGAGACAGCTGATCGTGGTCGATGAAAGGCGTTGAGTTCGAAGATGTGTTTGGGCTACACCGCCATCACCAATGTAAGTTCCCGTATCGTAGCTCTTCCTGCCTCGCCCCACCGCTCGCTCGCACACACAGTATTTCGATAAGTCACTGTATTCTCTCGGTCCCGCCGGCACCACAGTCCTCGCGCCGGCGGCTCACGGGAATATTTGCGTTTGTCCCTGCCACATCCCCCGGTTCCCGGGCCGCTGGCGCGGGATGCCTGGGGCGTGAGGAGGGGGACACGAGCACCTCTAGCGGCGCCCGCCAAACTAGCTACACACACACACACACACACACACACACACACACACACACACACACACACACACACACACACACACACACACGTGTGCACGCGCACGCGCACACACACACACACACACACACACACACACACACACACACACACACACACACACACACACACACACACACACACACACACGAAGTCCCACGGGGAATCGGTGGGAGGCACGTGCGGATCCAGCCTCTCTCCGTGGGGGGCATCTTTTTGTGGCAAAAAGGTACCCCCATGTTTCCCCTCCGCGGATTTGGGCCGGGGGGGGGGGGGGGAATCGGTGGGAGGCACGTGCGGATCCAGCCTCTCTCCGTGGGGGGCATCTTTTTGTGGCAAAAAGGTACCCCCATGTTTCCCCTCCGCGGATTTGGGCCGGTCACCTTATTTTGGTATTTGAGCTTCAGAAATCACTATCACTATACACTATCCCTTCCTTTATCCCACGGCGTCCCTCAGGGGTCCCGCGTGGGCCCACTCCTCTTCAGCATCTTCACGAACGACCTTGCATCGTACCTTCCTCACGGGCGTCTGGTGTCCTACGCAGACGACACCCAGCTCCTCGACTCCGCCCTCCCAGCACACCTATCCCTACTAAAATCACGCCAGGAGGATACCATCATTGCGGTCCAATCCTACTTCACTGCCAACTCCTTAATGATGAACCCCACCAAGACCACCCTCCTCCTTGTCGGTACTCCTCAAGCCCTTAAAAAGACTCCATCCTTTCAGCTCAACATCTCAAACCACACACTCAATCCCTTGCCGTCCGTGAAGATGCTGGGGGTCACCATGGACCGTAACTTGTCCTGGGAGGAGCACATTTCCAATTTAGTCAAAAAGTGCAACTCCATCCTGTTCTGTCTGTATAAAATTCGTCACCACCTCACACCCGAGACCCGCCAACTCCTAATCCAGACACACGTGTTCCCCCACATATTGTACTGCCTCTCCGTCTGGGGCGGGCCGCTGACTGCCACCTCAGCCGGGTACAAAAGGTGATAAATTTCGCAGCAAGGATCGTCTCGGGTGCGCGGGGTCGTGATCATATCTCACCGATCGTGGAGTCGCTAGGCTGGTGTGGTATACGCGACCTCGTTGCGCGCCGCGACTGTATCGGCGTCTACAGAGCCTTAAACGATCCCCGCGCCCCGGCAGCGGTCCGATCGCTATTCATCCCTCGCACCGCTGTGAGTGAGCGCCTCACGCGGGCTGCGGTGGCTGGTGCTCTAGAGCTGCCCGCTTTCCGGCTATCCATGTCGCGCAGGGCTTTTTCCTATAGGGCGGCCTCGTCTTGGAACCACCTGACGCCGGCCGTTATGGCCTCCCGGAGCCTCGCCGTGCTAAAATCCCAACTCGAAAATTGTGACGACGGTGTGTGATAGCTTGAATTCGTACGTTTTATTAACATAGTTAACACGATTTCTTGTGTGTGTGCGATGCGTGTTTTAAATTGTCCGTCGTGTTTTCGTTTGTATCGCCCAACTTGTATCCCTTTCACTCGAATCGAACATTAAGCCATTTATATGGAATGATTCGCAAATACATGAACATAAACATGAACACACACAGACACAGACACAGACACAGACACAGACACAGACACAGACACCGACACCGACACCCGCACCCGCACCCGCACCCGCACCCGCACCCGCACCCGCACCCGCACCCGCACACGCACACGCACACGCACACGCACACGCACACGCACACGCACACGCACACGCACACGCACACGCACACGCACACACACACACACACACACACATATATATATATATATATATATATATATATATATATATATATATATATATATATATATATATATATATATATATATATATATATATATATATATAATTCGTATATCTTGGATTTTTGTTGTTGTTGTATATCAGCGACCTAATGTCGGGTCAATTTCGTGGCCTCCATTATAAGTCAATGGGGAAATATTCGAATGCTTCCTATTCCAAGGATACGCAAGATATCAGTCTCATTCCTTCTGGATCATGTAATTATAGGCCATTCTTGATGACCTAACTGCCATTTTTGTTCAGTGACCCCTAAAGGGTCAGCCGAGATCATCCGAGGTCACCAACAGTTTCATGCCAATAACTCTCGACATAATGACGATAGATAAGTGAAACCGACATCAATGTGTTTGTCTCGTCGAGATACGTCTTCCCATATGCAGCATGACCTACTTAGGTTACCACTTGACCTTGACCTGAGGTCAAATTTTGAAGTTGACCTAACCTGGTCAACACTAATATGAGGCAAAGCGCCTTGACGAGACAAACAGGATGGCATACAAATTATTGCCTTGCCGTCACTAGGTAAAAATCTATTCGTGAAAAATAGTTTTGTAAAAATAGCCTTTTTGACATTTGATGAGCTCTGAAGCCTAAACTATTGACCTGAGCTAAAATCTGAGGACACCTTGTCGATTGCGTGTTTCAATAGTTTTCCATTGCTGTTTTCCGTTTGTTCCTAGCTATCATAAGTTCCTGTGATATCTGGGGGTTTCTGGAGCGGAGTCCTAAAACTGGAAAATTTGACCTTTGATGACCTCAATATTGGCTTTAAGAAGAAAACAATCTGAAGTACTTTCGAATGTGCTTGTCGACAGCTTCTTTTCCGCGTCTTTCTAGCCCTTTTAGTTTTCGAGTTGGAGGGGGTGTCTAAATACCCCCCCCCCGGCACGGCGAAGATGGCGCCGAGCACCGGCATGGCGCAGGTTAATTTTTTTCTTCTCTCAAATGATCTCAGCCTTTACATAGAAGGCAACGTCAACATCTTTCAGTATGCTGATGACAGCCAGCTGTTGATTTCGGGCAAAAAAAATCTGACCTTCGTCTTGTCCATGAGATGGAGTCAGCCATGCAGACGCTGCACCAGTGGTTTAGCCAGAACCACACGAAGCTGAACACAGCGAAAACCCAGTTACTGGTTCTTGGCAGCCGCAAAATCTGGAAAGACATTGACAAAGTGACGGTGACGATGCAATAAACGATCTTCCACGAATCGGACACGGTAAAGAACTTGGGACTAGTGATGGATCGCCACTTGAACTATGACATGCAGCAGCCCACGTCAGTCATGTTTGTCGCAAATGTCCTGGATTGCTGATAGGTCTCTCCCATGTACGCCACTGTATTCTCCGCAGGGTTATGTCGACCCTGGTCAGCAGCCTCGTCATATCGCTGATTCGATACTGTTTGTCGATTTATGGCAGCTGTACCAAGCGCAATCTAGCGCGGCTCTGCAGCGAGTGATCAATTTTGGCGCACGGGTGATTGCCGGTCGCAAGTAAAGGGACCATATCCAGGGTCGTCGTGTCCTGAAAATGATTGGTAGGGCCCCAATGCTAACTTTATATATTTTAAGGTCATTCTTACCATGTAACGCCATAGGCATAATGTTAAAATGTTGCATTATTGGTAGGGCCCTGGCCCTACCAGGCCTATAGAAAACGACACCCATGACCTATCAGTGATGTGTTGCGTGACCTTGGATGGCTCGCTGCGACCCAGCTACACACCTATCCATGCACTGTCTGATGAAGCGTCTTCTGACAAACTCGGAACCCCACTCCCTGGTACGGAGATTGGTGCGAAGGCGTGACGTGCAGCAGACTCAAACGCGACAGGATAACCACCTGGACCTACCAACCATCAAGACTGAGTCAGGGCCTCGGCTAAGGAATTCTCACTGTGGGGAGGGGGGGGGGGGAATTCGAAAAAACATGCTGCATATGGTTAAGCGCAGGCACGTAGCCAGGATTTTTATCAGGGGGGGGGGGGGGCACGTCAGTGGTAGAATCATATTTCGCTCCTCAGGCCAAAAAAAAATGACGGGGGGTAGGGTCGGGTCGACATAAAAAAATCGTATTTTATCTAGTATAAATTGGTTGTTTGCTCGGGGTGGGGGGCTATGGCCGTGCCCCCCCCTGCTACGTCCTTGATTAAGCGTACCTTTGTGTAACCCAGAGGGGGGTTATGGCCGTGCCCCCCTGCTACGTCCTTGATTAAGCGTACCTTTGTGTAACCCAGAGGGGGGTTATGGCCGTGCCCCCCTGCTACGTCCTTGATTAAGCGTACCTTTGTGTAACCCAGAGGGGGGTTATGGCCGTGCCCCCCCTGCTACGTCCTTGATTAAGCGTACCTTTGTGTAACCCAGAGGGGGGTTATGGCCGTGCCCCCCTGCTACGTCCTTGATTAAGCGTACCTTTGTGTAACCCAGAGGGGGGTTATGGCCGTGCCCCCCTGCTACGTCCTTGATTAAGCGTACCTTTGTGTAACCCAGAGGGGGGTTATGGCCGTGCCCCCCTGCTACGTCCTTGATTAAGCGTACCTTTGTGTAACCCAGAGGGGGGTTATGGCCGTGCCCCCCTGCTACGTCCTTGATTAAGCGTACCTTTGTGTAACCCAGAGGGGGGTTATGGCCGTGCCCCCCTGCTACGTCCTTGATTAAGCGTACCTTTGTGTAACCCAGAGGGGGGTTATGGCCGTGCCCCCCTGCTACGTCCTTGATTAAGCGTACCTTTGTGTAACCCAGAGGGGGGTTATGGCCGTGCCCCCCCCCTGCTACGTCCTTGATTAAGCGTACCTATGCATAAGTACTGATACATTGTAAGTGCGATAACGACAAACATAAGTGTAAAACAGAAATACAATAGTAGAATAATACAATAATGAAGCTAAATAAAGATGATAAATTTAAACACCCCTATCATCGAAGGTCCACGCCTGTGATGTCGATTTTTGAAAACGATGAGGGGGACCGGACATGAACGGAGCGAAGGGGTCCACCGGCGCCATAGCTTTACCAATACAACTAAATCGGTCGAACATTAACACATTTCCTGAAGGAAGATCTAGGCAGCTTATACAAGGGAGAATTTGTTTTAAAGCAGTTCTTAACCAGCGCCCTGCCGGTGCTCGGCGCCAGCTCAGTCGTGCTAGGGGAGGCATCTGACGCCCCAACCCCCGAACTCGTCTCCAATGGGGATTAGGCAAAATCCACAAATACCGTTAGATAGCTCGTCTAAATTCATGTCGAAATTGTTACATCGCTCAGTCAAACACTGTGGCTGTGACTCGACCACAAACTTCTTTGGCGGTGGGGCCACTTGATGTGACCTGATGACCTCACCTGAGATGAACGTAGTCAAAATGTTTACTTAAGGTGCGCAATTCATGCCGAAACAGCTGTGCCAGAAACGGTGGTGCTGCACGCCGCCAATTCTCGAGAGAAAACAAAATAAGGGGCGTCCCAACCCAACTTCCCCCTAAAACGCGCCACCCTCGGCTCGGCACGACACGACTTTGTTTGCAAAAACACACAAAGTCGGACGAGTTTTGAGACAGTTCTTCAAAACGAAGTTTTTGGACATTCTGGATACGCCAATGGATCAAGGGCTCAATTAGAGCCATCATATCCCTTACACAATATAACTAAAACATTAGTTAAGCATTTTGTGAGACGTTTCATTTTCGACAACAACAAAAATAATAAACTAGTTGACCTGCAATTAGTAACTCATCAAATTATCGTATTATTCAGTGCAGATCCAACCCATGCAATAGGCATGCCTTAATTGCAATTTATAATGGTATCCCTTGGAATGGAAAACGAGGCACCAAAACTAACAATAGTTGTTACCATGGTTGTTGCCGTTGATTGCCGAGTACTGTACAACTCATCTCACATATTACGGTTAGACGTTAATGACTAAAATAATTGTTATTCGTTTTAAACGTTTTTTAAAAAAAACTTTCGAATGACGCTCATACCACGTAAACGTGGCACATTGCTTTCGAAACGAAATACATGAAACTCGGGCCGTCGTCCTACCAAGCATCGGGCTGATATCGGCTCAACGTCGGCATGTTTTCGAGAGACCCATTCATCATCGGTCGTGTCGGCTAAATGCCGGCACACAGCCTTAACCCGCGACTTACTGGGGGGGGGGGGGGGGCTATTGTTTGCCCCCCTCCCGTTATTTTGCAATAACTTCTAGACGAACACCGGTATCGTCACCAAACTTGCAGTGCCTTCTCTCACATCAATTCTACACATGTTGGCGAAAGGACAAATATAAGGCTATGATAGGTCAACCGGGAATGACGTCAGAGTGACCTCATGTTCTTCGGTTTTTGTTGCAAAATAATGGTTGGCGGAAAACGCTGTCAAAGGTACGATGTTTGAGATAAACTCAATTGTCTTAAATCAAATTACTGACAATGGACTGGGCTATCAAACTGCCATCTCGGATTTTTTTTTAGTTTGTTTGAAATTCAAAATTTTGAGAAATCCAAATACATTTTTTTTTTTTTACAAAATTTTCCTGGCGTGATTTTAGTAGGGATAGGTGTGCTGGGAGGGCGGAGTCGAGGAGCTGGGTGTCGTCTGCGTAGGACACCAGACGCCCGTGAGGAAGGTACGATGCAAGGTCGTTCGTGAAGATGCTGAAGAGGAGTGGGCCCACGCGGGACCCCTGAGGGACGCCGTGGGATAAAGGAAGGGATAGTGTATAGTGATAGTGATTTCTGAAGCTCAAATACCAAAATAAGGTGACCGGCCCAAATCCGCGGAGGGGAAACATGGGGGTACCTTTTTGCCACAAAAAGATGCCCCCCACGGAGAGAGGCTGGATCCGCACGTGCCTCCCACCGATTCCCCCCCCCCCCCCCCGGCCCAAATCCGCGGAGGGGAAACATGGGGGTACCTTTTTGCCACAAAAAGATGCCCCCCACGGAGAGAGGCTGGATCCGCACGTGCCTCCCACCGATTCCCCGTGGGACTTCGTGTGTGTGTGTGTGTGTGTGTGTGTGTGTGTGTGTGTGTGTGTGTGTGTGTGTGTGTGTGTGTGTGTGTGTGTGTGTGTGTGTGTGTGTGTGTGCGCGTGCGCGTGCACACGTGTGTGTGTGTGTGTGTGTGTGTGTGTGTGTGTGTGTGTGTGTGTGTGTGTGTGTGTGTGTGTGTGTGTGTGTGTAGCTAGTTTGGCGGGCGCCGCTAGAGGTGCTCGTGTCCCCCTCCTCACGCCCCAGGCATCCCGCGCCAGCGGCCCGGGAACCGGGGGATGTGGCAGGGACAAACGCAAATATTCCCGTGAGCCGCCGGCGCGAGGACTGTGGTGCCGGCGGGACCGAGAGAATACAGTGACTTATCGAAATACTGTGTGTGCGAGCGAGCGGTGGGGCGAGGCAGGAAGAGCTACGATACGGGAACTTACATTGGTGATGGCGGTGTAGCCCAAACACATCTTCGAACTCAACGCCTTTCATCGACCACGATCAGCTGTCTCGAATCGCCCCGACTACAAGTCTATCAACATGGCTCGCCCGAGCTGTCTGTTGTGACGCTGGCTATCGGCTCCTATTGCGAAGTCTTCTTCATCTGTGCCGCCCAGCCAGAACGTGGTGTTTACCGAAATGCCACTGTCACCAGCGGACCAGTCCACCACTCGCTGTTGAGTAACCTACGCCGGTCGCAAGCGTGTCAGTGTTCGCGTTACCGTGGGACTACATCATCAGTAACGACAAGATCCGCTGCGCGCGGAACGGCCCTGTTCCTCTCTCGTCTCGGCCAACTCAAGCGACACCCTGCCCCGTCAGGACAAAGGACAGCCTCTGCCCAGGACCTGCCCGCCGCCTGCCCGCCGCCGGTCCCTCCGCCAACTCGTCGGCAACAACCGGGGGAAGGGACCAGCCGCCTCAGAGTCAACAATGGGACAAGCCTCTGCTCAGGGCCCGCCCGCCGCCTGCCCGCCGCCGGTCCCTCCGCCAACTCGTCGGCAACAACCGGGGGAAGGGACCAGCCGCCTCAGAGTCAACAATGGGACAAGCCTCTGCTCAGGGCCCGCCGTCAGCTGACCCATCAAAACAACCTTCCACGGCAAACGACGGAACGGCCCCAGCACTGTTGTGAGTGTATCATTTTAACACTACTCTCAGAGGTGATCTTGTTCATCGCAAGTGTCATGTTCACTGTGCATACTTTGTGTTAAGAGGATTATGTTTGTACCGTCAATGCTTGCTAGTGTCGGGACTCTATATTAACTGTTGTGCTTGCCTGTATGAAACCGGACCCGGACAACCCCTCTAGTGCTTTGATACGACCCAACATGGCGTCCTTTAGTATTCAGATCCCAGTTCCCCGATTTAGTGGCGTGGGCCAGCCGGTTGCAGCATTCATTGCTGACCTGAAATCGTTCGGGGGGTCGCAAACCCCACCATGGACCGACGCACAGATCGTGTCCTTCCTTCCCTTGTGCCTGGATGGAGCCGCTAAGCTGGCGTTCAACTCACTCGCGGCGGAACAGCGGGCCACACTCGAGTCCATAGCAACGGCCCTGGGAACCTTCTTCGTGCCCCTCACCCCGGTCGCTCAACACGTCCAACTGTCACAAATGAAGTTCGACCCAGCCACCGCCAGCTTCGATCTTTTCTTGGTCACCTTATCACACAACCTACAAAAAGCCTTACCCGGAGAGCAGGGTCCCAACAAAGACCTGTTGTTCAGCTACCTGCTCCGGCCGTAGCGCCAGCCGGCCGGCTGTGCTGCTCTCTGGCGGGGGCGGGGGCGGGGGCGGGGGCAGAGGCGGAGGCGGAGGCGGAGGCGGAGGCGGCGGCGGCGACGACGGTTTCCGCACTGAGGGCCGCGCCATTTTGGGAGGGCGGGGTGAGCGCGTCTCCTGCGGCTGCGGCGGCTATCGCGTTCACGGCCGCTTCGCTGTCACGAGAAAACGACACTTCCTGGAGGGACAGGATGTGGAGTGTGTCATTGTCCGTCTGGCATGCGACCTCTTGGGTCGGCGGGAGCATACGGGACATGCCGTCAGCATCCCCATGGGCCAGACCGGGGCGATGGATCACTGTGAACTGGAAATTTCCAAGTGTTTCCAGCCACCTGGCGAGCATCCCTTGAGGGTCTCGGAAATTTAGCAGCCATTGAAGGCTGCTGTGGTCCGTCCGTAGCACAAACTTTTTCCCAACAGGAAGTGTCTGAAGTGTGTCACGAACGTGACCACCGCGAGAAGCTCTCGCTTTGTGACCGAGTAGTTTTTCTGGCTTTTTGTGAGAGTGGCGCTCGCGAAGGCTATCACTCTTTCTCCATCGTTTTACACCTGGAGTAGGCAGGCCCCTATCCCACTGTCGGATGCGTCAGTGTCCAGAATGAAGGGCGCTGCGTCGTCCTCAAACCGAGGCAGAGCCACCACTGGTGCCGAGGTCAGCAGATTTTTCAGTCTGGTGAATGCTGTTTCCGCCTCGGGCGACCAGTGGCACGGGACATGTTTTGGTGTCAGCTGTGTCAGTGGTGCCGCGATCGTCGCAAAGTTGGCCATTTAGCGGCGAAAATAGCCGGCCAGCCCCATGAAGCTGAGCAATCGACCACACGCTGTACCTTTTCTGGATCTGGGCCGATTCCGTCTCTGGAGACTCGGTGATCCAGGTACGTCACGACTGGCCGGAACAGGTGGCATTTTGCCGGATTCAGTGTGAGGCCCGCACTGCTGAGGCGCTCGAGCACTCGCTCCAGGCGCTCCAGAACTTGGCTGACGGAGTTGCAGTGGATGATGATGTCGTCAAAATATGCCAGACATTCCTTTGGCGCCAGTCCGTCCAGCACGATGTTTAGCAGCCGAGCGAATGAGCTCGGCGCCCCAGCGAGACCGAAACTGCACCGCCGCCAGGCGTACAGACCCCACGGCAGACAGATGGCAGTCTTCTCCATGTCCTCTGGTGCAACCTCCATCTGGTTGTAGCCAGATTTCAGGTCCAGTATGCAGAACATGGAGGAACCAGCCAGCGACTAAGTACGTCATCGACTGTGGCTACCGGGTAGGCCGGGACCTGGGTGATGCTGTTCACCTTGCGCATGTCGGCACAGATACGCAACCTGGCGCCACCGCGTTTTCGAACCAGCACCATTGGACTGGCCCAGGCACCATGACTCTCCTCCAGGATGCCTTTTTCCACCAGGTCATCAATCTGGGCTTTGACCTCGTCTCGAAGGTGGTGGTCTGCGTGCGGTGATGCGTCTGCGTCTGGGGGATGCGGGGATGCGTCTGTGGTGCTCCAAGTTTAGCAGTGTTTTAGTGTAAACGTCTTATCATATCTTCCGCGTCATTATTGCCTGCTTTCTGTTTGTCTTTATGTATCAACCGCGCTGCCATATCCCACATTACTTTGCTATCAATTATCGAGTAAATACGCAGTAATTAACCATCAGTTCTTTTCACGAAATATCTTCGTTCTATAATTTATTCGACCCGCTTGTATCGTCATATTACTTAAGTTAAATATCGTCAGTTTAATCATTGCATTTATAAATATGTTTAGTCCAACCAACGCTGGCAACGCTGTAGCGTCGGCCTTCTTTTCCGTGCCGCCGTGGACAACGCGTGCTTTTTTAATCTCGTCCAGTATATGAATCGTATCTTCGAACAAACAGTGCACCACAAGTGTTTCATTGAACACAGCGAAGGTTAGTGCCACCGAGGTGCTACACGTCTCGGCGCTTGTCTGATAGGCGGATGGTCGTCCGTGGGAATTGTGTGCTGCACTAGAGTAGTCAGCCCCACCTGTCCGTCAAATAAATGAGCGTAATCCGTCAACAACTGAGCTAACTGGGCCTGCTCTGACTCCGTCAGCTCCGGTGGGATTTCTACCGGCGGCGGTGGTGAATTCTCCTGCGTGGAGACCGCGCGCACTTCCGCCCGATCACCATCACGTTCAGTCACGTTCGTTCAGTTCATGGTAGGATAAGACAGACGTATTTTTCAGGCTCGGCCAAAATGGTAAATTTTGGCACAGTTGGACGATATTTGCAGCTTATTTATATACTGGCAGTGAGCTAATATAGTGAAGAACTTAAATATGTTATCTTTATTGGTGCACTTTATTTGCGTAAGAAGAAATACGGTGCTATATTTTCATTATTTTCAGCATTATTATCTCTTTGGATCGAATTTTCAAGCAAGCAAGTCATAATTTTCTGGCTTGAATTTTCGTTTCGCGCGCCAAGAACCTCGAGATTTCTGAAAGAACTTCTGTACAATGAGATACCGAAAAACAAGTGCCGTAGAAATGGTGAAAATTAATTTCAAACCACCTGTGACTTCATGCAACAAGATGTTGACCAATGCTGACAGCTGAAGTATTGTCTTTGCTAATGAGAGAGAAAATGCAGTATCGAAGACACAACGAAACGAAACTCATGCTATCATCGCCCTTCTATACGTTGTGCTGTAATCTGTGAATTTTACACTGTTCCTTCAATCCTTGTCATTTCCTGTTCTGTTTCAACCTGACTGTTGAGCAGCGCAGCGCCCAGCTGGCAGCAGCGCGCCACAGACATGCCATTGTTCTCTATCCGCCTATACGCACTCATAACGACGGGCTCTGAAAAGCCATAGGTTTACTGTGGATGTTCCCGAATACAATCTCAATCTCAATCACTATCTACACAATGGAAGTCTGGGTCGAGTGAGCCAACCTTTTGCTTGCTGTACACTGTGACATATTGTTGTGACACGTTTTGCAAAAGCACCGGGATGGGCTAACCAGGCTGAACCACCACTACAGCAGGCACGGCTAGCAGCTCAGCAGATTTCTCGCCCTCCATGAACGCTGGGCCTACAAAAGACGCATCATCGGCAAACCCTTCAATCAAGCCGTCTGCTCCGGGAGCCACAGACCAGTCCTGTCGCACTATTACGCGGCAGACCGATCGACGCGACCGGCCTGCGACGCCACTCGCGCCGTCTTTGTCCGGACGGGGTGGCTCTGTTAGCTCGCACTGGGTCATCTGGACCCGGCCCACCGGGGGCGGCGGGCCCAGGGTAATAGAACAACGGGTATAACAGTAAGGAATTTAACGCCCAAATCAATGAGACAAGATATAATTTTTCTGGTAATTGTTTTGTCTATTATAAATTTGCAGTATTGTTTGATATCAATAACTTGTATTTCCAAAGATCATATCTTCATTTAGTTAATTTAATTCCACCAAATATACGACCAAGCAACTTAGAGCAATTCAGTAAGAACCAGCATGTTGCCTATCATGAGAGGAATCTAACAGTATGCGATTTTTAGGTTTCAGGTCAACGAGTGACCTCCCAGGTCAAGTGAATGACCTCGGATTTACCACGTCCAGAACAGCGAATTTGCTCTTCAGAAAACCTCAAAATTATAAATTGATAAATGTAAGTAAAAAGGTATGTTCCTAGACCAGTTTTGGCTCAGAAATACAGAAAAGGTAATTATTTGTTCGTATCTTGTCAAAAAAATCAAACAAAGTTATTAAAAAAATGACGTAATCAGTTTCTTACACTTAGGGAGCCATCACTCAGTCAAAAATGAAGATATTGATTTGAAATTTGGTATGGATATTATCCATACTCAGTTCTCTCACATATAATCTGGTTTTTCTAACATCTTCGAAAAATGTGATTTTGTGGGGATTTTCCACCAAAAAAAGCATTTGTTTATTTATTTTAGGGGTCAAAACCCCAAAATTTTGTAACTCCGATATTTCCATTTTAAAGAGAATGCCATTTTGTGTCTTTGGTGAATTGCGTTTGCAATTTCCTTTAAAACTATGTTTTCTACCATTTTAAAAATATTTATCACTTTTCCACCAACATGACGTCATCAAAACATGATTATCTCCCAAACTACTTAACCAATTTCAATTTGGTTACAGCATACGTATAATTGCTGTAAACTCAGCTACCAAAAATTTCATAAAGATAAAGATAAGGAGCATGTGTAAAAAGTTATTCAAGAAAAACCTCAAGGGGGGGCCTTTCAGCCCCCCCCCCCCTCCCGTAGGGCGAGGGTTAATTTTCCACTCCATATTCTAAAATGTATTGTATAATTTGAACTCTATACTGATTTATGGACGTAATGATAGCACAAGACAGGAAAATACAGATCAAAATTGGCATAGGTAATATCTAATTCTGGTGAGCGGGTGGACACTGATAAAGCCGAATACAATGGCTTTTGGTTGAATTTTCCACTCTTTATGCTTATTTTTAGCCATGATTTTCCATTCCGCATCTAAGCTCCAAAGCAATCCTAGGACCCTGCATCTTGATATGATGAAATACGCAAAATTCAAAACAACAATCTGTACGGGTAGTCCTTGAAATTTCAGAGGAGCACAAATTTTGGAAAACATTGGGGGGGGGCCCGGAGCACCGTTGGGGGGGGGGGGGGGGGGCTCAGCTCAGCATTGGGGGGGGGGGGGGGGGGGCTCGGGCCCTCCCAAAGAGATATAAAGTTCCGCCCCTGCTATCATTAATGGATTGATGTACAAGTTAACCCTATTTGTAACAGGGGGGGCGGATTCCCCCCCCCCTCATGTTTTTCGCAGATATCTCCAGAACGGCTGGGAGCAGGCCCATGCAATTTTGGGACTTTTCATAGAATTGACCTCCGGATTTGGAGTCAAAATTTTGAATTCTTAACTTGAACAGAGGCGGTTCCAGGGCACAGTTTTGGGTGGGTTCGGAGGCGACATTTGGCGAAAATACGGAAATGCGATCTTCACGGTTTCTTCCTAACTGCATCAAGTATGAAGGAGTTAAATCGGTTTACCGTGATTGCAAAAAGTGCAAATTAGATGATGTTAATGAAATATCATACAAAATTACATGGCAGAGGCGGTTTCAGGGGCTTGAAAAAGGGGGGTTTCAGGAAGTATTCAATGCTTGGCGGGAAGCCAATAGAACAATGTAAGGGGCATTTATAGCGATCAAGATGTAAAAGATAGCTTCTGCTTCCATTATTTGCATAATTTATTACATATAGAGTTTCAGGGGCGTGTTCAGGAACATGAAAAGGGGGGTGACTGGCATGGTGATGACGATATGCCAGCGATAACGGCGCAATATACGTTTGGCTTATAATAATATATGCACATATGAGACCAAGAAAGGGAATAAGGTCATTTTTTGCAGAGGCGTGCTCAGGAATGGAAGAAAGGGGGTCATATTATTGCAAGGAAACTAAGAGGCATGGGCGTACAATGACATAACATACTGCAGTTTTCGGATGAAACACGCACCACAGGCTACTCTACGAACGATTATAAGATAATAGGCGAGTCCAGGTAGGGTAAAAAGGGGGGTAAGCAATATTAATTGAAGTTGTAAGTGAAATAGTCACTGTTGACTAGTTAGTATCATAATAGCGGATAATATACTTATCAGAAGGTCTTGCGCCGCCCTAGTTTGGATCCTGGATACGCTATGATGAAGTACAACATGCAAAAAGGAACTATCTATGATCAGTAACATATTTATAAGTGCTGGGTAGCAACTTGTCTGCGGTAATATTTTCCCCAATTTTACCCCCCTTTTTCACTAACCTGGTACCGCCTATGGCAAAAAATATGATTTATAACTGTTTTTTCTAATGTCTCAATCACATACCATTTCATTTATAAAAAAAAAGGACATCAAAAAATGGTTTTATTACGCATTTACTTCACCCCCATATTGAGTGACCTGCACACGCCTATGTTTTTTGATTTTCAACGTCACCGTCATATATCAATTTCCGATTCAATCTTTATCGATTCCTATTAGTTGTGTTAAAATCGGTCGATAAACATGAAAGCTATGTTGAATCAAAATACCACTAATTTTTTCGTTTTTGCCCCCCTGTTACCCCCCTATCCAAAATTTAGATTTTTTATTATTTATAAATGTAGATCGTGTTGAGGGGAACCAAACACCGTTTCATTTTGAAATCGGACGGGTAGATCTCGAGATTTCCGGGGGGGAGGGGGCGGAATCCGCCCCCCCCCTGTTACAAATAGGGGTAGCCAGGAGCCTGTTACAAATAGGGTTAAGGGACTCCATCAACTATGTAACACATTTTGTCAATTTTGACCTCCGTTCGTTGTTTCCATTCATGGTGGTCTGAAGCTATAATCAGTGATCCTGGTATAAGATACAATTTAAACAAATAACTAGATGTGGATTGCTATTAAAGAAATAGTTCACCTTCGGAACAATTGTCAGAACACGATTTTATTATATTTTGTAATACAGTTTTTTCTTCTTTTCAAAAATGGTCCTACACATTGTGCCAATTCAGGACAGAAGGTCGTAAATTATTAAGTTAATGGTGTGCGTTATTGGTCTGCGCATGCTCCCTGGCAGTGCTGGCACTTTCAGACGGTACGGTACATCATATATGCGCCGCATTCCTTCGTCAAAAAGTCAAATATCTTCGGCTGGAGAGTCTTTTCAGCCAATAAAAGTTGCAGATAAGGACTTCTCAACACGGGCTACAAAACTGCTATTTCAGTTCAAAACCCCATATTGAAGGTGAACTATTTCCTTTAAGTGTGACATATATTTTTGGTTCTCTTTCTATGCAGGTACCTGGCAAGTGGCCAGAGCCAGCGGGATATAGCAAGGTCCTTCCGGGTTGGACGAGCCACACCAAGCAATATCATCAAGGTCTGTGCGTTGGGATGAGCTGGCAACGAATGAGATGAAGCTGCCAACGCAGGAAGGCTGGCTGGCCATTGCCAAAGTGTTTGGGGAGAGGTGGCACTTCCACACCGCTTGGGTATGTAAACACAAATGTTTCCTGCCCAGTGCCATGTTGTAACAAAGGTTGATTTTCACCTTGTTTATAAAGTCTTGGAATAGGTGTTGTAATTTTACATTGATAGCTGTACCTGTCTGGTGGCTGAGCAGTACGCTGAGCGGTACAGTGAGCTGTACGGCGTACACTGAGCAGTACGTTGAGCTGTACGGCGTATGCTGAACTGTATGCTGAGCTGTGCGCTGAACTGTATGGCGTACGCTGAGCTGTACGGCATACGCTGAGCTGTACGGTGTACGCTGAGCTGTGCGCTGAGCTGTACGCTGAGCTGTACAGCGTACACTGAGCTGTACGGCGTACGCTGAGCTGTACGGCGTACGCTGAGCTGTACGGCGTACGCTGAGCTGTACGGCGTACGCTGATATGTGTGCTGAGCTGTGTGCTGAGCTGTACGGCGTACGCTGAACAGTACACTGAGCTGTACGCTGAACAGTATGCTGAGCTTTGCGCTGAGCCGTACGCTGAGCTGTGCGCTGAGCTGTACAGTGAGCTGTATGCTGAGCCAACCTTCGAATTTTGCCCATTTTCTGGACTTTTGGGGTAAAACAAATAATGAATCTCTTCATCTTTTGTTCTTGGAATTTAGCGTACACTGAGCGTACACTGAGCAGTACGCTGAGCGTACACTGAGCAGTACGCTGAGCGTACACTGAGCAGTACGCTGAGCGTACTGTAGTACACTGAGCAGTACGCTGAGCGTACTGCAGTACACTGAACGTACTGAGCGTACACTGAGCAGTATGCTGAGCTGTACGGCGTTTGCTGAACAGTACGCTGAGCTGTGCGCTGAGCTGTATGGCATACACTGAGCAGTGCGCTGAGCTGTACGCTGAGCTGTACAGCGTACGCTGGGCTGTGCGCTGAGCTGTACGGCGTACGTTGAACAGTACACTTAGCAGTACACTGAGCTGTACGCTGAACAGTATGCTGAGCTTTGCGCTGAGCCGTGCGCTGAGCTGTGCGCTGAGTTGTACAGTGAGCTGTATGCTGAGCCAACCTTGGAATTTGGCCATTTTCTGGACTTTTGGGGTAAAACAAATAATGAGTCTCTTCATTTTTTGTTCTTGGAATTTGCTCTTTTCACCTGATCTAACCAACATTGTAGCGAAAATAAAATTACATTTTCCTCAAGGATTTAATATCTATTACAAATCAGGAATTTTTACTTTCCAAGTACCAATCCAGTCTGATGGTACCAGTCCAGTGGTACCAGTGACCAGTCTGATGTTTATAGCGCAGGTGTAGTAACATATTTCATACTATATATAATAGCATTGTGCTGTATCTGGTTTCAGGTGCGATAGATGGCAGGCACATCAATGTCCACCGACTCGCTGTCCTACATCGGCCCGGACGACGTGGACGTCGAGCACGACGGCCAGTTGCGAAGAGGCGCGTGACGGTTGCAGTCGGAGGCAGCTGGCGCGCTCGGGTGCCCCCGACGGCTCGGCTCCAACAACACTGCTCTGGACGCTATGGCGCTGAGGGATCGATTCGCGGATTAGTTATCGTCACCGGAGGGGGAGTACCCTGGCAGGATCCCGTGGTCCGTCGCGGTGAGCTGGGCATTTCAGAGTGATGTCAAAAGTCGGAGTGGCCTAGCTGGCGCTGAAGGCTGCTGCCGTCCGTGGTCTTCTCAAATCGGGATGGGCGCTACGCCGTTGTGACTGTGCATGACTGTGCCGCCGGCGGCGGCGCGCGGTCGAGTACAGCGGCAGCGCTGAGGTCGGCTGCTGGTTCGACAGCGCTCGGCGCCCGCGGTGCCGCCACCGGCCGTCGGTGCAGCCAGCCTGGCTCCACTGCCGCGAGCAGGCCCGTCACGTGCTGAAGCTGGGACTTGCTGCTGATGGCTAGGACTGGTTTTTATAATTGTTTGTACCTGAGTAGATGACGTTGAGTAGTGTCGAACGTTGCATTACGGCATGAATGCGTGAAATCGTGTTATCGTTTTGAAGACTCAGGAGGGCAGGAGTTTGCTCGCTAACACAATAAATGCGTTGATGTTATGGAAAACAGTGTTTATTGAGCGTACAAACAGGGCACAGCACAACAACTATCAATGCACTGGATTATAAGTGAACGGAAATACTCACTAACTGGGTATCTTGGCAGTAATAAGCTCGCATGAATAAGTCCTCCTGAATCTCGCACTCGCGCTGGGGCACGCCTTGCGCCATTCATATTTGTGTACAAGGGCGGATTCATGATATTTTAGGAGGGGTGGCCGCAGGCCAATTTAGGGGCGCCTTCCAAAAATATAGGGGCGCCTTCCAAAGAAAGGGCGCCGTCACTGACCGAAAGGGCGCCGTCACTGGCCGGAAGGGCGCCGTCAATGGCCGAAAGGGCGCCTCGGGTCAAAAGGACCAGGTCATGACCTGTATGACCTGATACTCGGTAAGTTACTTTCAACAGGGCGTCCAAGCGGTCCATAGGGACGCTGCGTGCTCACGGGCTGTCCATCGCCGGGCGCCTGGCGGCCCGCGATGGTGGGGCGCCCTTCTGGCGGGGGGGACCGCTGCGGCCATCCCCTGGATCCGCCCCTGTTTGTGTACCATTTCAATTTGGAGTTCATCCTGCTCTTCATCATCTGAAAACAAGTGGGTGGGAACTGGTGTAAGGTATTTAAATGCACATTAATTGGGGGGGGGAGGGGTAACAGTTTGAAAATGGCAAATTGTTGATGAAAATGTAGCATGAAATGAAAAGTGTGACCTGTTTTAATGAAGTTGCCTTGTAATATCAATATCAGACGGTTTATTGATTCGACACTGATTGAATCGATTGGAATCGTTCAATCAAAATTCATTGAATCATCAACAAATTATTGATCCACGACCAGATCTTTTGATTCGTGAATTGTGATTGAATCAAAACCCGCATCAAATCAAGGCTGATTGAATCAAAATATTTAACGATTCTTAACAATACAAGTACACTGGTAAATTGTGCAAATACATGCAGTCCCAGTGGCTACATTCATTTATACTCAAATACTATTTCTGTAACAATGTTTTAATGATCATATATATGCATGTTAATATTTGTATTGATTTGACATAAATTCACCTCATATATTTAAATTTTGAATCAAACGTGAATCGATTAAAATATTTGTTTTGATTCTTTGAATCGGAAGGAATCAATTCTCAAAATTGTATCTGTGAATCGAACAGTGATTGAATCATTCAAATTCCAAAATGAATCATGATTGAATCTTTCTAAAGAAGTTGAATCAATAACCAGTCTGAATTTATATCATTAACATATAGGTAAATGATATTAAAATAATCAAATTGAGCCTGAGCCATTGGAATAGAATCAGGATTCTGATTCATCAGAAGCAAATGTTTGGCTTCAACCATATTCAAATTTGAATTAACCTTCAACATTCAAATCAAACTCAAATAACCAAATGTACCCACCTCGATTATGTAGAAGAAAATACAAACAGGAAACTTCACTTCCAACAGCAGGACAGATGGAACCGACAATAACGGACAAGAAAGTTCAACATTGTCCAACTTCTGCGCACCTCTCCACGTTCTGCATACGCGAACAAAATGGTGTGAGAACGTCACCAAACCGCACGAAAGCGCCACCCCGAAAACGCGTCAAATCGCAGGTGCCCATATCCACCGCCAGAAGTCGTAAAGTGTCAGCTGACTGCGCTTCGGTTATCCGCCGCTCTCTCCCGTTTCCGCGCGTTTGCTCACGTTACGACATCTAGCGGTCCATATGGGCACCGCGCATAAGCGGCGGGACGAGACGTCGATGAGACAGCGGTAGCGTTGGAAAAATCACGTCCCAGAATGCACTCAGCGTCTCCAATATGGGCGCTGATGAAAACCGTTAACGGGCCTTGGAACTCGGGCAGTGCAAGTGTTACGAAGGTCGATCCTATAAGTTTTACTATTTTTTATTATACGGATTCTGCTGTTATAGTGGTTGGTTCTGCGACGGCGTTGGGCAATTTGCGATAAACGGACTCAGAGATAAGCAAAATGGACGAGCCTGTGTCAACGAGGCAGTTACACGGGACACCATCTATCTCGCCTGCGACCGACAGGCCGGCTGTGAGGGGGACACCCGGGGCAATCGTTACTGCCCGCGTGCGGGGGGGGGGGGGGGGGGCGGCCCCGTTTCCCTGGCCCGTTTGGTGACAGGCCGGCCGAATATGGCCCGGTCGGTTGCAGCCGTGGCAGACGGCGTTGCGGTGTCGACAGTCGACTCGCAGATGGCCGGTGGCGTTGCATGCGTAGCAGCGGCAATTGTCTGCACCGGGAGTGTACCTGCGACCGCCGCCCTGAGGAGCCCCTGACCTGGAGTCTTCCCGGGCCTCCAGCTGAGAGAGACGGGTCAAGATCTGCTTTAAGATTTCGTCACTTTGTGCATGGGCCTGTGCTAGTATGATCGCCTTAAGCTGTCAGAAGGCTTGCTTTGTCGCTGACTGTTAGAACTTCACTCAGGGGGTCAGAAATACTGAGGACGTTAGAACGGGGGTCAGAAATGCTGAGGACGTTAGAACGGGGGTCAGAAATGCTGAGGACGTTAGAACGGGGTCAGAAATGCTGAGGAATTCCAAATCGTCCTTCCAAACCAGCTGGTGAACGGAGTGTTAGAATCGATGCACGCAGGTCCGACGGGAGGGCACTTCAATGCTCGGAAACTTACAAAAGCCATCCATAGCCGGTTCTGGTCCCCTGGACTGGGTACAGCCGCCTCAATTATGTAGGACGTGCGAGAGGTGTGCCACTCGCAACATGCCAACGCCAAAACCGCGCGCCGCCCTGGGCAACCTGGTGGCCAAAGCGCCGCTCGAAAAAGTGACATCAACCTCCTGACGCACCTACCGGAGACGGAAGACGGATACAAACACCTGCTGGTGGTGGTAGATCATTTCACCAAATGGGTGGAGGTATATCCTCTGAAAACCCAAGAGGCCAACGAAGTGGCTACCGTGCTGGTGAATGAGTTTATCTCGCGCTGGGGAGTACCGCAGTCGTTTCACTCCGATCAGGGTGCAAATTTCTGCGGCCCAGTATTCAAAGAAATGTGTCGCCTCTTAGAGATCCACAAAACACAAACATCCCCGGGCTGGCCAGCAGTAAACGGGGTATGCGAGAGGTTCAATCGTGTCATACTCGACATGCTAGCCCGATATCTCGATGACAATCACAGCGCGTGGAAAGAGCACTTCCCTCTGCTTCTCCTGGGCTATCGGAGTACGGTGCATGACACCACAGGCTGCAGCCCATACCTGCTGATGATGGGGAGAGAGCCGCGACTGCCAGCAGAGGCAGCGCCCCGGCTGCCGCTGGACCAGGACACGAGACGCTCTCGTTCTACGTGGATCACCTGCGCCAGGGATTACAAAAGGCATATAACTTCGCGCGCCAACACACAGAAGCGACAACTGTTGCTAACCGAAATCTGTACGGCCGGAAGTTAAACGCCTTCCACTACCAGGCGGGTGATGCGGTGTATCTGTTCCGTAAGGTGCCCGCCAGAGGCGAATATCACAAGTTGGTCCGGCCCTGCAGGAAGCCGGCGGTAGTGCTTCCCAAACCGGCGAGCTGAACTACCGTATATCACAAGTTGGTCCGGCCCTGGAAGCCGGCGGTAGTGCTGGCCAAACGGGCGAGCTGAACTACCGTATTCAGCTGTGTGACGGCAGGCGTAGAACATTGGTGGTTCACCACAACCGGCTGAAGCCGCGTGCCGGGGACGCCCCAGATCAGCCCGCACAGCCGTCAGCGTCGGCGACACAGCCACACCTGACTGCGCCGGCACCGCCCACCCAGACACCACCGGCACAACGCCAGGTGCCGACACAGGTAGCTGAGGAGGCGTCAGTCCCAGCCCCGCCAGCACCGGCAGGTGCCCACAGATAGACACCAGGCAGCTGTGCCGCCTGAACCAGCGGCACCATTTTGGTGTCTGCCGGTGACGCAGAGGACGGGCGCGGCTGTGAGTCCGCCTGAGGAGGCTGAGGTTGTGAGTCCCGCACCAGCCCAGGCCGCGGCTGAGCCGCCTGAGGAACCCCCGGCAGCGGCCGCACCGGCCCCGTGTCCGATACCGGCGCGCAGATCACGCATCCCGCGGCCCACGTCAACACTGTCACCCCGTAACCGGGCGCCGACCAATGAACCACAGCTGAGTCCGAGCCCAGATCCAAATGCGTCCAGGTCCCGGATCCCAGATTCCCAGTGTCTGTACTGCGACCGTGGCCTAACGGTCAGCGGTCGCAGAGTGCTAACGGTCAGCGGAGCGGGAACAACGGAGTGCTAGGGTGAGGCGGCCTCCGAATCAATTTAGCCCATGAAGTTGCGATGGTTTAGTGTAGAACCAATATTTATTATATTGTATGCGTGTTATATTTGATATAGTGTTATAATAATAGCAATGACGTGGCGCATACTGTTTACGGTTATATCTACTGTGTGTTAGGAAAGGTTCTTGCAGTTGCAAGGTGTGTTTGTCAGCTATGTAGCCACCATGGTGGGGCGCTGACAGTATAAGGGACCACGATACACATTGTCGACGTAGTCTACCGGCTACCTATAAGTTTAGTATGGTGTGTAATATGCCAGAACTTGTGTTTAGCATTGTGTATGATTTGTGAATTAGACGTATCAGAGGAATGCGCATGCCTGCTTTGATGCCGTAAAGTGATGGCGGGCAAGCTGCACTGGGTACACGTCCATAATGTGTTCAGCATTGTGTGTTATTTGAGAATCAGGCGTATCAGAAGAATGCGCAATGCGCGTGCCTGCCTTGATGCCGTAAAGTGAGGACGGGCAAACTGCACTGGGAGGACGTCCTTTTTTGAAGAAAGGTGTAGTGTAAGGTGTTGGAGTTACACCTTCCCTGCAGCATACATGTGTCTGTGTGTAGTGTAGCTAGTTTGGCGGCGCCGCTAGAGGTGCTCGTGTCCCCCTCCTCACGCCCCAGGCATCCCGCGTCAGCGGCCCGGGAACCGGGGGATGAGGCAGGGACAAACGCAAATATTCCCGTGAGCCGCCGGCGCGAGGACCGTGGTGCCGGCGGGACCGAGAGAATACAGTGACTTATCGAAATACTGTGTGTGCGAGCGAGCGATGGGGCGAGACAGGAAGAGCTACGATACGGGAACCTACATAAGCACCCCCACCTCCCGGCATGGCGCGGGTTAAACAGGAGAGAGCCCAGACCCTGGTATACCCCAATGTGGTTCTGAACAGGGTCAGAAACGATTTTCCAGACGGGGGTCGAACGCTGGCGGCGTCGTGCGCCCTACTCGAGAGGCGGCGTAGTCTGTACTGGTGAGAGGCGCAGCTGCTGTTGGTGAGAGGCGCAGCTGCTGTTGGTGAGAGGCGTAGTCTGTACTGGCGAGAGGCGCAGCTGCTGCTGGTGATTTGTGAGGTCATCTCGAAACCATGTGGTCTCGATTCCGTACAATGCTAGCTTTTTGAGCAATTTGCCATGGTCAATTACATCGAAGCACTTGCTCAGATCCAACTGCACCAAAAGAGAGACCGTATGATATCGTATTATACCATCGACCACAGGACAGGGGCCCGGGGACAGGGGGGGGGGGGGGGGGCGCTTGCCCCCAACATCTGGACTGGGAGGGCATAGCAGGGCTTAGCATAGCAGGGAATAGCAGGGCTTAGCAACTTTGGCGAGCAGAAGTTTTCCTAAAAATGAGCTCTTTCAATTTTCTTCACAAAAAGTTATATAAAATATGAAAGCCTCAATATGTCACTTTCATTTGTTAATTTTATTTTATAGCATGTCATAAGTATTATTATTATATAGTTTTGCCTTTATAGCAGCATCGTATACCTTTCTTTTCCTTCCTTTTCCTTTTTCCATTAAATGTTCTATGAGATATAATGGAAAACTTTGGTAGCAGTACATTTGGGGGCAGTTCTGTTTGGCGCGTCGTCGTTAAAATGACTCACTGATGCAGTGGCGGATCTACGGTTGGGCAGAATGGGCAATTGCCCCCCCCCCCCAAACCGCCTGAAATCGGCGCAAAATTGACACATTTTCTGATATAGGAAAAAATCTAAGCAACTTTTACCAAGGAAGGTTTGCTTTAAATCAGCTATCAATGCATAAGCAAGCGAAATCCGATGAGTTTTCAGAATTATGTGAGACTTTTTGAAATTTTGCCCCTGCCCCAAACTCCCGTTCTGGATCCGCTGCTGCACTGACGGCGATAAACATCTGCTGCATTTTGTTTCTAAGTTTATCCCACGTCAACGTTACGGATGTGGTCAAACTGGCGTGCGGCCCTCTAGCTGTCCTCGCTGTCCCTGCCGACTGGGCGGCAATTGCAAGCAATATTTCTCGTAAATGTTGTAGGTTACCGTGATACGGTGATGAAGCGGTCGGTGCAGCCCACACTGGTGGGCTTCTTCAAGAAAAAAAGCTTCAGGCGTCAGGTACGAGTATTTTAGGGTGTATATGGAAGCGTTCAAAGTTGTAGCATTCAATGCTTGTACCATACAAAACAGCACCATCCAACGCTTGCGACATCCAAATTTCGCCCGGGTAGGGAACATCGTCATGAACCAAGCTAGCAGCAGCCAAAATCGTGGTATCCAGCCACATACAAAGTAGTGGCAACCAAAGCTTGCGACCTCCAAAAATAGAACACCGAGGACCTTCCGGGAACTATTGGTTCAAATATCGCCCGGTAGATGTCTCACCATAGCCGGTGGTGCGACGAAACGCTAGTTGAGTGACATCCCTTGCACACAGTGGAGTGGTGTACAGTGGAACCCGACAGTGTCAGTGGCGCCGCCGCGGCGGCGGCACTGGCGGGCCGGGCGCGGCGGCGCTCCGCCGCCCGCGGGGTCTCAGCCGCTCGCCCGGCAGCGCCGGGCTGTGCGCGCTGGCGGTAGCCTTGCCTGCTGACGGGAAAAATGTTCGCTTCTGCTGGGCCATGGACACCGTAGGAGCCCGTATATTTCCTTCGTGTTTTAGCTGGGTCTGCATTGATCTGGGTATGACGATTTTAGTGAGTAGATTTTCGGTACATATGGAGCATATGGTACATATTATCAGGGTGTTTAGCTGTTTGCCAGCTGGAGTAGGGATTTTGGACCTCGCTTAGATACGGTAAGTATATGTATGTACCTACAAACCAGTAACACGCCCTTATTGGATCGGGAACCGGGCGGGCGATTCTTCAACGTTCTTTTTCATTGTGAAGGAGCACTTTGTTTTGTTTTGACCTCAGTTGACCTAAGATGACCTTGTAGGGGTCACTGAGCAACAGTTGCATAAGGTCATCAAGAATGAGCTATACAAACATGATCCTGAAATAATTGGTCTGATGTAATGCGTATTCTCTGAATGGGAGGGATTTGCATATTTTCATATTGACATATAATGGGGAGGTCACGGAACCGACCTGACCTTACGTCACAGATATACACAAATCCAAGATATGCGATTTGTAGGTACTTAACCCTATTTGTAACAGGGGGGGGGGGCGGATTCCGCCCCCTCCCCTCATGTTTTTCGCAGATATCTCCAGAACGGCTGGGAGCAGGCCCATGCAATTTTGGGACTTTTCATAGAATTGAACTCCGGATTTGGAGTCAAAATTTTGAGTTCTTAACTTGAACAGAGGCGGTTCCAGGGCACAGTTTTGGGTGGGTTCGGAGGCGACATTTGGCGAAAATACGGAAATGCGATCTTCACGGTTTCTTCCTAACTGCATCAAGTATGAAGGAGTTACATCGGCTTACCGTGATTGCAAAAAGTGCAAATTAGATGATGTTAATGAAATATCATACAAAATTGCATGGCACAGGCGGTTTCAGGGGCTTGAAAAAGGGGGGTTTCCAGGAAGTATTCAATGCTTGGCGGGAAGCCAATAGAGCAATGTAAGGGGCATTTATAGCTATCAAGATGTAAAAGATAGCTTCTGCTTCCATTATTTGCATAATTTATTACATATAGAGTTTCAGGGGCGTGTTCAGGAACATGAAAAGGGGGGTGACTGGCATGGTGATGACGATATGCCAGCGATAACGGCGCAATATACGTTTAGCTTATAATAATATATGCACATATGAGACCAGAAAAGGGAATAAAGTCATTTTTTGCAGAGGCGCGCTCAGGAATGGAAGAAAGGGGGTCATATTATTGCAAGGAAACTAAGAGGCATGGGCGTACAATGACATAACATACTGCAGTTTTCGGATGAAACACGCACCACAGGCTACTCTACGAACGATTATAAGATAATAGGCGAGTCCAGGTAGGGTAAAAAGGGGGGTAAGCAATGTTAATTGAAGTTGTAAGTGAAATAGTCACTGTTGACTAGTTAGTATCATAATAGCGGATAATATACTTATCAAAAGGTCTTGCGCCGCCCTAGTTTGGATCCTGGATACGCCTATGATGAAGTACAACATGCAAAAAGGAACTATCTATGATCAGTAACATATTTATAGTGCTGGGTAGCAACTTGTCTGCGGTTAATATTTGTCCCAATTTTACCCCCCTTTTTCACTAACCTGGTACCGCCTATGGCAAAAAATATGATTTATAACTGTTTTTTCTAATGTCTCAATCACATACCATTTCATTTATCAAAAAACAACATAAAAAATTGTTTTATTACGCATTTACTTCACCCCCATATTGAGTGACCTGCACACGCCTATGATTTGTGAATTTTCAAACGTCACCGTCATATATCAATTTCCGATTCAATCTCTATCGATTCCTATTAGTTGTGTTAACATCGGTCGATAAACATGAAAGCTATGTTGAATCAAAACTACCACTAAAATTTGTCGTTTTTGCCCCCCTGTTGTCCCCCTATCCAAAATTTAGATTTTTTTATTATTTATAAATGTAGATCGTGTTGAGGGGAACCAAACACCGTTTCATTTTTGAAAATCGGACGGGTAGATCTCGAGATCTCCGGGGGGGGGGGGGGTCGGAATCCGCCCCCCCCCCCTGTTACAAATAGGGGTAGCCAGGAGCCTGTTACAAATAGGGTTAAGCCTAATTCAATTATGTGAGTTTAAAACTGCTAGGGACAAACACTGTTGCCTGGGCACGAATGTTATTTTGGGGAGATGGTGTCACTTAATGCGACCTGGTGACATGACCTGAAGTGACCCGAAGTAAAAAAAAACATAGCAAAATGTGGCTAATTGATGCCCGAACAGGTGCATGCCAATTTGTTACAGACTAAGACAGAAAATCTGACAACAGGTTATCATGACCGATCAGCAAGCTGTTTGAACAGAAATGCATCAACATAGTCTAACAATGTCACACACACACACACCAATCGTTTTTGCGCTCTTTAATGAGACAGTGCGTATTTCCCAGAAAAACCGGCTTACGTACCTATACTCAAATACACAATGCATCCTGCTCGATAGAGACTGGTACAGTTTTGAATCATGCCACTTGTAGCCAGTGCAATATAGACCAGTAGAATACAACTAACAGCCACTGAATCGGCTCCAACGACCACCGTCGTCACATGGATGCTCAAAATGAGAGCTCAAAATGAGACAGTGCGTATTTCCCAGAAAAACCGGCTTACGTACCCATACTCAAATACACAATGCACCTTGCTCGATAGAGACTGGTACAGTTTTGAATCATTCCACTTGTAGCCCAGTGCAATATGGACCAGTAGAATACAACTAACAGCCACTAAATCGGCTCCAACGACCACCGTCGTCACATGGATGTTCAAAATGTTCACGTTTAAGCCGGCGATCCACTAATATCTCTAAAGTCTCTTGGGTTGGTTTGAAGCTGTAAAATGCCATCGGTTACTCGAGGACTAACAAAACCCGTGCCCTCCCGCCCTCCCGTCACGCCGAATTCTGGTAGCCGTTAGGTGTTGATGAAATAAAGATAAATATGGGGAGATGATGTGAGGGCGGCAGACCCAGGGCGGGCGGGTATCACATTACACCGCGAGAGAACGCGCCGTGGTGCCGCGGTGCGCCGAGCGCCACCGTACGTGTTAGGTCGCTTTGCTAAGTTGTAAGTTGGAGTGTGAATCTGCGATATGATTGGCCTTAACGGTTTGCCCGGCTTGTGTTTTTACATTGCAATATGCATAACCAGGAGAATACTCACCAGTTATTTTGACAAAATGTACACCGCCATTCACCGCATTAGCACTGACAATAGCACGATTCCCTTTAGCCTTGAGTGCATTAGTAGGGTCTTCTTTGATAGGTGCAAACTTGCTTTCGTCTCCAGTATGTTCTGAATTTTCTGTAAATACTCATCGCGATCGAGGATGACGAAAACAGAAGGCTTATCGGCCTTCCGGATGACAATTCTTTCATCTTCTCTGAGCTGTTCTGCTGCCTCTCTTAGCTCTTTCGTCAATTAGCTCTCTGCGAATTGCCCCGTAGTTTAGCGCCTTCACCTATGAGCTCATTACGCAAATTCGGACTAAGTTCAACTTTCTTATCTTTTTCAAGTCTGAGAACATCTTGGTAGAGAAATTCTAACTCCGCCTACTTCTCAGTCAAATTGGTGGGCGATTGAGTATGGCAGTTAAGTCCAAGGTTTATGAATTGATACTGCGCTTCGGTGAGATGCACAGAAGACAGATTGACGTAGCCTTGCTTGCTCTCACGAAGTTTGAGATCGCCGCCATATATGCGTGAAAGTTTCTTGGACACTTTTGCACGGCTACGTCAATCTGTCTTCTGTGCATCTCACCGAAGCGCAGCACCAATTCCTAAACCTTGGACTTAACATACTGAAATGCAGGACATACTGGGAGACGAAAGCAAGTTTGAACCTATCAAAGAAGACCCTACTGATGCACTCAAGGCTAAAGTGAATCGAGTTATTGTCAGTTCTAATGCGGTGAATGGCGGTGTACATTTTGTCAAAATAACTGGTGAGTATTCTCCTGGTTATGCATATGGCAATGTAAAAACACAGAAGCCGGGCAAACTGTTAAGGCCAATCATATCGCAGATTCACGCTCCAACTTACAACTTAGCAAAGCGACTTAACACACTCATAAAACCGTACATACCAGCACAGCACTCTATAGAATCAGTAGAAGAATTTGCAGATATCTTGCGGGCTAAGAGGCCACAGGGCGACATAGTGTCTATCGACGTGGAAAGCCGTTTCACTAACGTTCCAGTCGAGGATACCATCAAGATCATTCTTGATGAAGTATATGATAAACGTAGCAACAAACTGCCTCCGTTAAAGCTATCTAAAGCGCTCTTAGAGAAATTGTTACGTGCCTGCACCACCGAATCTCTATTTCGCGGTCCAGATGGAAAACTGTACTTGCAAAAAGAAGATGTGGCAATAAGTTCGCCTCTGGGGCCACTCTTCGCTAACTTCTACATGTGTTTTGTTGAGAACGAAGCTTTAAATGATACCAATCTTGCGCCTTCGACCTACTGCAGGTATGTAGATGACATTTTTTGTAGAAGTGCGGAGCCATGAACATTTACAAAGCTTGATAGCTAGTCTGGAGAACAACTCTGTCTTACGTTTCACTTTTGAAAAGAGCATTGACAAACGTTGTCATTTTTAGACGTCCTAGTGGATAGAAGAGATGGTAAATTCACCACTAGTGTTTTCCGTAAGCCCACAAGCACAGGGGACGTAATGAACGCAAAAAACGACTGCCCTGAAAAATATAAAGTGAGCGTGATAAGAGCCTTTGTGAGAAGAGCAATATAGTATATATACTCTACATGCTCTGCAATATAATAGATATGCTAGATATGCTAATAGATATGCTCTGCAATATAATAGATATGCTCTACATATGAACTTTTACACTCTGAATTTTGTAGAGTAAAGGAGGTCTTAGTGAACAACGGCTATTCAAATAAGGCAGTAGATACGGAGATTGAAGCGCAGCTAAAGAAGTGTGTCAATCAGTGTCATGCAGGGTCAAACAACAAGCTACGTTCAACTCTATTACCGTAACTTGATGAGTTCAGCGTACAAAGTTGACGAACGAGGCGTACGCAGTATCATACAAAAGAAGGTGAAATGCATAGACAAAACCAAAAACTTGAACTTATCATATACTATCAAAACAAGAAAACACGAAACTTAGTATTGAAAAACAATCTCAACACGAGTAAAGACAAGTTGAAGTGCACCAATGTGGTTTATCAATTTATATGTCCACACGAAGATTGTAGGCTTCGTCAAGAAATCTACATTAGTGTCACGACAACTTCGCTCTCTAGAAGACTTACGATGCATTTGATGGATGGGGCACCAAAAGAACCAGGGACTCGTCTAACATGTTAACTAGGGGGGCAACCCCCCCCCCAGTCAAGGCAAACAACGGCCACTGGGGGGGGGGGGAAGTTTAAACAGGTTATAATTGTTGGCGAGATGCACATTTGAACAGTTCTGTCCAAGTTATAGGCCAGGGATGTAGTATCCTATTCAGTTGAGGTGGTTTCAACCCCCCCTCAACCTTAACGAGGAAGTGGGTCAATACCGGGGACAAATCTGTATTTTTGTGGATTTCCATGGTACTTTAAGCGACTTTCCCAGCTCAGCCCCCCACTTTTCTGGAGAAGCTCCACCCCTGTTATAGGCCATGCGACCAGCTGCACACACATATACATATATAGTTATTGTGACTGATTCATGATAGATGGTGTATAATGACAATAATAACTCAAACCATGTTTTATATTATAGGACATAGGTCGCAAAGCTTTCGATAACAAGTATGATGATCATTGCGAGATGCTGCAAATGAAAGAAAACACACAGTAGCGGAAACCGACGCAGGTCAAATACGCCTAATTTTCAATACAAGCATGCGCATTGTTATATGACATAATCACTGCTAGTTTTGCCGAATTGATTCCATTTTTGAAAATCGCAGAGGCTCTTAAAGGGAGATAACCACCTTCAGTGGCGCACACAGGGGGGTCAAAGGGGTCAGCTGACCCCCCCCCCCCCCCACCCGAAATTTATGAGGGGCCCCGCATCAAAAGGACCCGTATTCTGGCCCATACCTGGCAGGGACCGGTCTTGGTAAGGCCTGATCGAGGCAGGGGCCCAGTGCTGGCAAAGGCATGATATGGGGCCCGGTCCTTGCATATTCTTGATGCTGGCCGTTTCTGGTAGGGGCCCGGTCTTGGCCAGGCCCGGTGCTGGCAAAGGCGTGGCATGGGCCCCGGTCAGGACGAGGGCCCGGCCACAACAGGGACTGGTCCTTGAATATTCTTGATACGGGCCCCTTTCTGGTAGGGGCCCGGTCTTGGTCAGGTCCGATCGAGGCAGGGGCCCGGGCTGGCAAAAGCGTATTATGGTTATGGGGCCCGGTCAGGACGAGGGCCCGGACACAACAGGGCCCGCTCCTTGCAAATTATTTGATACGGGCCCTTCCTGATAGGGGCCCGTTCCTGGTAGGGGCCCGATCAAGACAGGGCCCCGGTGCTGGCAGAGGCGTGATATGGGGCCCGGTCAGGACGAGGGTCCGGCCACAACAGGGCCCGCTCTTTGCAAATTATTTGATACGGGCCCTTCCTGATAGGGGCCCGTTCCTGGTAGGGGCCCGATCAAGACAGGGCCCCGGTGCTGGCAAAGGCGTGATATGGGGCCCGGTCAGGTCGAGGGCCCGGTCCTTGCAAATTATTGATACGGGCCCGTTCCTGGTAGGGGCCCGGTCTTGGTCAGGCCCGATCGAGGCAGGGGCCCGGTGCTAGCAAAGGCGTGATATGGGGCCCGGTCAGGACTAGAGCCCGGCCACAACAGGATCCAGTCCTTGCAGATTCTTGATACGGGTCCGTTCCTGGTAGGGGCCCGGTCTTGATCAGGCCCGATCGAGGCATGGGGGCCCGGTGCTGGCAAAGACGTGATATGGGGCCCGGTCACAACAAGGCCCGGTCTTTGCATTTTCTTGATATGATACGGGCCCGTTTCTGGTATGGGTCCGGTCTTGGTCAGGTCCGATCGAGGTAGGGGCTCGGTGTTGGCAAAGGCGTCATATGGGGCTCGGTCGGGACGAGGGCCCGGTCACAACAGGGCGGGCTCCTGGGAAATTCTTTGATACGACCCCTTCCTGATAGGGGCCCGTTCCTGGTAGGGGCCCGATCGAGGCAGGGGCCCGGTGCTGGCAGAGGCGTGCCACGTGATATGGGGCCCGGTCAGGATGAGGGCCCGGTCACACCAGGGCTCGGTCCTTGCATATTCTTGATACGGGCCCGTTCCTGGTAGGGGCCTGGTCTTGGTCAAGTCCGATCGAGGTAGGGGCCGGTGCTGGCAAAGGCTTGATACGGGACCCGGTCAGGACGAGGGCCCGGTCACAACAGGGCCCGCTCCTTTTTTTTAGACGGGCCCGTTCCTGGTAGGGGCCCGATCAAGGCAGGGCCCCGGTGCTGGCAGAGGGGTGATATGGGGCCCGGTCAGGTCTAGTCTCTGGCCAAAACTAGTGGCTAGAGCAAACATGAACTAAATTTATCCCTTTACAACAAAGAAATATGCGTTTTTGTTTTTTTCCCCATAAAGTTACATTGAAAAGTTCACGATTATAACTTGACCTTAGGTCACCGATATAGAAAATCCGAGATATTGTAGTCCCTAATGACCTGATGACGTGCCATGAGTTTCATGTCGCTCGATTAACCACTGTGCCGGCGGTGCTACCAATAAGTTGTTTGGTGGTCATGCCATTTGACCTGACCTGGTGACCTGACCTGACCTGTCCGGGACCCAATTTTGTTGCCAAAACGTGGCTTAGCTAATAATTTCAAGTTGCTGAAAGTTTCAAGTCGATATCTCTATGCGTTTTCTGATTATGGCGGGAAAAAACGCCCCCGCCCCCGAGCGCCTCCAGGATTAATTCCTATTCCGTTCGAGAACGTAGCCTAGCATAGTTTATACGGGACTTTGACGTCCAAAGGCTGGTACTTTCAAACCTGTAAAGGACATGAATCTGGGAGGTTAGAAAGTAAAACAGCGCCATAAGTTGGTCCAATTAAAAAAATTGCCTCAATTTCCGAAGAGATTATTCATTCATGCCTTGAGAATATAAAGTCCCGTGTAAACGCAGTTTCTATCTACACTACAATTTGTGCATAAGCATCTCAAACATCTATGGGCGTAGCCAAATAATATTGTAACGCTCAAATTCACTGATGAAATAAAATGCTTCGCTATTTGGCACATGTTATGCTGCATTGTTAATACTATAGAGATGTACCTAGGGACCGATGATTTTGAGTACCAAAGCCCACCGAAGACAATGGGTAGCAGATCTCCCGAAAAAAATAACACCTAGTTATTACGACGTTTTACATTTTTGACGCGATCTGTTCCCCGTGCTTCTCTCATTTTGACCAAACTCCAGAAAGCCTGTGCGCAGCTTCCAGACAGGTATGCAGCAACTGGTTGACACCAGGCCCTGGATCCGTTGGTTATGCCTTCACAAGTCATGCGCGAGACCGTCTCCACATTTGCTGCGATGCTGTATGTTGTAAAGACAGTACAAATCAGCCATGTATCGCGCCAACTGATCACCCATACCATACCTGCTACGAAAATACCGTATCCGTTCACCAGTCACCACTACTGCGTGTTGTCATTGACCTCATTTCGTCAACTCTCGACAGTTGTACAGCACATCAGTAGCACACGCACCTAACATTCGCACATCAGTAGCACACACAGTCACCTTACACGAAATTGATAAGACAATTATGATATGTCTCAGATCCCATCCTGTAGGGGCCCGCTCAAAAACAAGTGACCGAAATCCGCGTAGTTTTCTTTAAAAAAAAAAACGGATGATGGCCCGCACACAAGGGGGCCCGCTCTTAGGGCTCTGACCCCCCCCCCCCGAAATGGAATCCTGCGTGCGCCACTGATCACCTTTGTATTTTGTTAGCAACAATGTATTTCGCTACCGTTATGGTATTAAAATGATGTGATCTAAATTTAAGAATTAAATACAATTATTCCCTAATTCAAAGTTGGAAGTTTGGGAAAATTAATGATCGGTATTTTCCCTCCACTATTGGAAAGTGCAACATCTGGGCACTTTTGCATCAATATATTCAACGTTGTTGAATGGGCACTTATAAACAAATCGCCGATGCTAAATAGGTTACAGTCCGGGACCAACCTAAACTGCCGATTACAATGCACTTTTTTCAAATGATTGTTCATAAAAGTTCGGCACATATTCGCAAAAGATAAGAGTGCAGGAAACATATTGCATACCTTCATGATAAATAACAATGCGTAGGGAGGCTAATTTACTGAATTCGCTACCGAGTACTTGCTGAGTACCGACCGATATAAGCGTGGCTCGCTTTTCGGTATGAAACTACCAATATCTTTCGGTAGGAATGTTTATAGGCAAAATGTGATGAAGTTACATCATATTTTGGCCTCGTCTATCGATTTCAGGTGCCACCTCCATTTTTGTGGAAAAAGGTGATTATCTCCCTAAAGATAATCACTGTCCCAGTTTTCAGCATATACTTTGGAGCTTAGATGAACTGGACAAAAGGATGGATTAGTGTTGGACATTACTCCAA
Organism: Chirona hameri; assembly: GCA_036785665.1. Lineage (NCBI taxonomy): Eukaryota > Metazoa > Arthropoda > Thecostraca > Balanomorpha > Balanidae > Chirona > Chirona hameri. Next base: position 22,139 of record JAXIVJ010001078.1, on the reverse strand, counting down.
AACATTAAACCAAGTAACATGACTAATGAATGAATGTCATGTCATATTCATTTGAACCTTCCTGTGGGTAACACCAATAAAGTGAAAAAGTAGGCATTTTTAAACTATGATGTAAATTTCATGTCGTACCCAGGATTCACTCCAGGAGGGGGGCAATTTTGTATCAGGGGGCATAAGCCATAAGGTACCCACACACAAAAAAAAACTCACCGGATTTGGCCCACTATATTTATAGAGGGGCATATTTTCAACATTTTTTCGTAAAAATGAAAAAGTATTCATTTTTTCGAAATAAAAATGGAAGAAGGGCCCCTTCGGACCCTTTTTCCAAAGGGGCACATACGGCAAAGGGGGGCGCGTACGGCCCTTCAGGGGGGGGGGGGTAATTGCCCCGTTTGCCCTCCCCTTGGGTACGCACACAATTGGCGCAAAATTGACACATTTCCTTACATAGAAGACAATCTAAGCAACTTTAACAAAGGAAAGTTTGTTAAATCAGCTATCTCAATGCATAAGCAAGACTCAAGACTTCGGGAGATCCGATGAGTTTCCAGAGTTGTGAGATTTTTTTTTAAATTTGCCCCCCCCCCCCCCAACGACCCGCCCCCCCAAATCACCGTTCTGGATCCGCCAATGACTATGGTGGTAGTAGTAGTACCATAAGCTAGTACCATGAGGTTTACCGGAATGGGCCGGTAATCGCATATCAAAACGTGGCAGCTAACGCCCATCCTCGTGAGCGATTTTCTTGGCATTAGCAACAAGTGTCGTAGCTTTAAGCCCAGGTTACACTATGCGTGGTTTCCTGAAAATCACGTGCGTGTTATCCGTGTTGTCGGGATTTGCGTGACAGAGAAAGTTCAGCTGATAGTAAATGCATTGGGTGAGCTACACTGGCACATCACGCAGATCCCGGATGAAACGTCAAGGAAATTCCGCAGACCCGTCACGGACGGAACGATGAAAAGTTCAAAATTCTGAACTTGTTGTCGTGTTTTCCGAGATTGCGTGTTGCAGGGTTTTTATCATTTTGCTTGATTTCGCGTATGTTTAGGTCTATACTAGACCTAAACATGAATAATTTGTGCTGAGTATCGTGGCGGAAGATGAATGAAGAAGCGTTTGAGCAAATTGTATGCAGTGGTTTATCGATTAAAACAAATGCAGTGGTTCATCCACTTTCCTTGCGTGATTTGCTTGACCGGCAGATCCCGGACGTCAATGAAGTTCTGCAAACACGGAGAACACGCGCGTGATTTCCTTGACAATCACGCATAGTGTAGCCTGGGCTTTACCATTAGCTTTCCCACGGTCTCGATGTAACACTCACCATTCCGCCGGTCTGTATCAGCCATGCACCCTCCTCCCCGCCCGACAGCTGCCGGCCGATGCGAGGCGACGTCGGGCCCAGTGTGGTGTCAGATGTCCATTCGCATACACATATTCCACTCTAGCCGGTTTGCGTGCCAGAGTGACTACGTTATCACCCCGCTAGTCCCTCCATCTAGCGGGTTTCACTGCAACTAGTAGTTCCAATATGACCGCGGCAGACAGTTTTGGATGGCGCAAGCTTGACTGCCACGGCTTTGTATGTGGCTGTATGTTACGGTTTTGGATGCGGCGAGTTTGGCTCATGAAGATGTCCCCTACCCGGGCGAATTTTGGATGGCGCAAGCGTTGTTGGCTGCGGTTTTGGATGGTACAAGCATTGAATGCTACAACTTCGAACGCTTTGATAGCTCCCCGTATTTTATCAGAAGACAGGCGGGTTTACAAAGGAAACGGGGGGTGGCATGACCACCACTTTTTCATAATTTTTGATTTTTATGTTAACCCGCGTCGTGCCGGGGACGGGGCATTTAGACGCCCCCTCAAGGGTATTTAACCCCCCTCAAGTTTTTCGAGGATAGCGAAAAAACGGCGGCGCGCCGTTTTTGCCGTTTCAAAAACGGTGCAGGGCGCACAGCGCCACCGTTTCAAAAACGGCACACGGCGCACAGCGCCACCGTTTCAGCCGCTGTTTTTGGCACACTTGTTCGGGCATCAATTATCCACATTGTGTGCCATTCTTGACCACGGGTAATCTCAGGTCAGGTCACGTGACCACACCTCCAAATAAGTTTGCGGTCGTACCACAGCCACAGTTTCTGGCCGATTGGTTTCAAACTTACAGGATTTCATAAGGTCATAGGTACCTACAATTCGGATATCTAGGATTTTGAATATCGGTGACCTATGGTCGCCGGTCGGGTCAATTTCGTGACCTCCCATTATAAGTCAATGGGGAAATATTAAAATGTTTCCTATTCCGAGGATAGGCATATCAGTCCAATTCCTTCTGGATCATGTTATCATATGCTATTATTGATGATCCAGGTTCAATTTCTGTTCAGTGACCCTTACAGGGTCAGACGAGGTCAGCTGAGGTCACCAACACTTTTTGTGTCAATAACTCTCGATAGAATGAATACAATGAAGTGAAACCGGCATAAATGTGTTTGTCTCGTCGAGACACGTCTCCCAATATGCAACATGACCTACCTGGGTTGCCACTTGACCTTGACCTGAGGTCAAAGTTCTAAGTTGACCTAAACCGGTCCAAATGAATGTGATTCGAAACGCTTTGACGAGACGAACATGATGTCATAAAAATTATTGCCGTATCTTTATTAGGTAAACAGTTATTTGCGAACGTTTTGAAACAGTTATTTGCGAACGTTTTGCCAAAAAATAGCCCTTTTGACATTTGATGACCTCTGGAGCTCAAACTATTAACCTGATATAAAATCCGATGACCCGTTATGATTGAATATTTCAAGAGCTTTCGATTGTTTATTTTCGTTTGTTCCTACCTATCATAGTTCCCGAGATATTTGAGGGTTCCTGGAGCGATGCTCTAAAACTGGAAAATCTGACCTTTGATGACCTCTGGTGACCTCAATATTGACCTGAACCAAAAAAATGTAGAAATAGTTTCAAAGTATTTTTGATGAGCTTTCGAACCGTGTTTTCGGTTTTCCAATGAGGAAAATTTGACAACGAAAAGGTGCACCAAGATTAGAAGTGAGATGCCAAAACCAAATATTTGGTTTCGCCCCCCCCAACTTCAAAATCGTTCCCGGGCCCCTGCCACAGGATGTTGAAGCTGAAGCTCCTCCGGACGCACCTGCCGAAGTGTATGGTGGAGTGGGTCTTCCAGTTCCTGAGAGACCGCAGGAACCGTGTTGAGATGAACGGCGTACTCAGCGAAGAGAGGACGTTCCGCGCCGGTCTGCCCCAGGGCAGTGTGCTGGCTCCCACCCTGTACACGCTCTGAACTGTGGATCTGGTGTCGACACTGAAGGCCCTCCCCGGCACGTCCGTATTCATGTACGCCGACGACACGGAGACTCTGAGCAGCGGCAGTTCCATCCAGACGGCGAGGTCCAGAGCCCAAACAGCCGCGGATACGATGACGAGGTGGGCGAAGAGTTGGAAAATGAACATCGCCGGACACAAAACCCAAGGCCAGTGTTATCCCAGTGGGCACAAGACGCCAAGAACTTCAACATCAAGGTGGCGGGGACGACCGTTGAGGGGCAACCGCACCTCAAGCTCCTCGACATCACCATGGACAGGCTCCTGCACTTCGGGGAGCACTGCGCGAACTCATGCACTTGGGGAGCACTGCGCGACGCTGCGCCGCAGGGTGAAGCCGCGCACCGCCCAGCTGCGTAAGCTGACGGTCCGGAGCTGGGGCCTCGGTGAGGCACAGCTTCGCACCGTTGCGAACGGCTACGTCAGGGGCGCGCTGGAGTACTGTGCGGCGGCATGGATACCGGCGGCGTCTGCGTCGCGCCTGACGATCATCGACTGGGAGCTCCGAGCGGCCGCCCGAGTGGTGACTGGGTGCCCGGTGTCTACCCCGGTGGACGCCCTGCTGGCGGAGGCGGGACTGCCCCTCGTGCAGGTCCGTCGCCGCGCGCTGGCGGCGAGGATGCTTGGACTGGCCGCCTGTCTGCCCCCGGACAACCCTCTGCGGGCGATCGGAGACTCCAGTGCCCCCTCCCGCCTGGCGAACGTCATCGGCTGGCGGACGGTGGGGCGCGAGGCCCTGGCCCTGGCGGGTGCGGCTGACGTTCCCATCGAGCCGAGGCTGCACACCACCCTGCCACCATGGAGGGCGACGGACGGCATCACCTTCGGCTTAGACGTTGGCGACGGCAGCGGCCGCGCAGCCCCGGACCGGATCCGCAGGGAGGCGGCGGAGACGCACCTTACCGGTCTCCCTGCCCCAGACGCTGCCATATGGATATGGCCGGACGGCTCGGCGGATCCCGGTGTGCGGTGCAGAGGGGAGGCACGGTCGTCTTCCTGCCGTCTGGCGAGACCCGCGAGGTGCGGGTGCCAGCGGGAGCGCTGTGCTCCAGCACGAGGGTGGAGCTCTACGCGCTGGGAGCTGCGCTTCAGTGCGCGCTTCAGACCCCGATGAGGCCCCGTCGACTGGCGAGCGCCGGTGGCCGCTGATTATCTGCACCGACTCGCAGGCGGCTCTCCGTCTTCTGGAGGGTGGCCCGGCGGCGCAGACATCAGCCATGGGCGCCGCTGGCGCTCAGAGACCGGGCCGGACGGTCCATCTACAGTGGGTCCCGGCGTACTGCGGGCTCCCGGGCAACGAGCACGCCGACGCCCTCGCCAGGGAGGCCGCTGCCCTTCTGCAGGAAGATACCGAAGTGGACGTCAGAACACTCACCAAAGCTGTCGGAAGAGCTGCGTCGGAGAGATGGAGGAGAGAGTGGCCGACCAGCTTCTTCAAATCCATCATGCGGGGCCGGTTGCCGGCGCCCGTCCCGGTGACGACCGAGACGCTGCAGTCAACGTCCACCAGTGCGCGCCGGTCACTGGGGGCGGGCAGAGTCCTACCTGCACCGCATCGGGCGCCGGCCCTCACCGTCCTGCCTCCAATGCAGCAGTAAGGAGTGTCCAGCCTCCCTCTGCATCGTCTGTCGAGAGGAGGCGGACAACCAAAGCACTTGCTGCTCCGCTGCCCGTGTCTGGGTGGTGCCCGCCTTCGCATGCTGTGCAACATACGACCCCTACCGGATACACTCCGGAGCGCGGACGTCGTCGCGGCCCTGGCCGCGGGCTACCTTCGCCACAAGGAGCCCCTCCGGGGCTATGGTGCGGCCCCCTAGGCCGCGCCCAGAAGGAGACAACAACAACAACTGGAACCCGGCCTGCCATACCGGCTGAAGTCTGAAGCCCAGCGAGGAGGAGCCCAGGAGGAGACAGCAACAACAACTCGAACCCGGCCTGCCATACTGGCTGAAGTCTGAAGCCCAGCGCTCTCTCGACTCAACTACGGGGACGGATATTTTCCGGATGTATCAAGTCCTGTATTTTCGTCCTCTATATTCATCGCTAATTAGCATGCGAAGTGAAAACAAATACAATTTATTGGTAGTACTTGCATGTTACCATTTATTGGCACATAAGTTATCATAAGGAAGATACAAAACAAGGCACGGCACAAGACACTGAGCAGACTGTGTTAATAACTACCTTCCACTGCTGGAACGCAGCAGACTGGTACGCTCACGGAAAACACTCGGTACGCACTTCTATGAGACTCCGCACGCTCTCCCTTGAGACTCGGTACGCTCCTCGGAGACTCGATGCCCGTTGGTCCGCGCCGACGCCCGGTCGACGCGCGCCGGGTCCAGCAGTCCACTGGTTAAAACTAGTTGGCATCACAGCTGCAGCCGCGCTCGAGCGCGTCTGCGAGTCTACTCGCTATCACAGTTCACCGGTCAGCCCGCATGGCCAGGAAACTCTCAACCGACGTGTCCTCCGCCTCCTCCTCCAGTGCTGCCACCTCGCGTTGCTCCGGTGCTTCCACCTGCCGCTCGGTCGGCGGAGACGGCAGCGGCCGGTCCGGCGAGTGGTGGTGGACCGTCGAGTTGGGTCGCCGCGAGCCCGGCTGCTCGCTGGACGAGTAGCGGCTCGGTGAGGCGGTACGGCGCGTCTTCTGCTGCTGACCGGTCGGGGCAGACGTCCGGTCCGGCCGGTCGGAGCCGGTCGGCTGCCGGCCCGTGGACCGGCTGTGCAGCGCCGCCGGTACCGACACGTTCCTCTCCGGCGGCCGGCGGCTGGGCGAGTCGGACCGCGGCGCCCGCTGCTGCTGGAACGCCGGTACCGACACGTTCCTCTCCGGCGGCCGGCGGCTGGGCGAGCCGGCCCGCGGCGCCCGCTGCTGCTGGAACGCCGGTACAGACATTTGCCGGCTCATGGTCGGCGGCGGTCGGGTGGGCTCGGCCGGCCGCGGCGGCTCCGACGGCAGCTCCCGCTCCGGTGTGGCGCCGCTGGGAAGGTCGTAGATCCTATCTGGACTGGTGCCGCGCGGCAGGTCGTACACCGCCTCCGGCACGGCCTGGAAAGAGAGCCGCTCCTCGGACGGCGCCGGCTGCGAGCGGCTGCGGTTGTAGGCGGGCCGCGACGCCGAGCCGCCGCTCAGCTCCGACTGGGACGCGCCGCGCCGCCGGCTGGCAGCGCCGAGCGAGCTGGCCGTGTCCCGGGGCGGACTGGCCGACTGCTGCCGGCTGGCCAGCGAAGACTCGTCGCAGGACGTCACCCGCCCGAAGCCGGGCCGTCCGGGCGCCCGCTGCAGACTGTCACTGGTCTGCGAGGAGGACAGCGACACCCGGCGGGTCGGCTTCGGCGATGCCATGCCGTCCGGCACGTCCTCGCCGCTCGGCTCGCTGGAGGCCGTCCTCAGCCACTGCAGAACCTGGTCGTTCGGGTGCATCGGCGCCGTCGGCACGATCGGTTTCTTGCGGTTGCGCTCTCCGTGCTTGTGCTTGTGCGTGTCCTTGTTGACGTTTCGACCGAGCCAGTCGGAGATGACGTTGTCGGCTGATGTAACGTGCTTCAGGCCGAAGCGTTTCTTTTTGTCGGCCTTGTCATCGACAGGCTTGGCGATCAGCCGGCTGTCCTTCGCTGGCCGCTTGGTCGGGCTGATGGAGCGGGATCGTTTCTTGTTGTCTTCGCGTTTGGAGCTGCGCTGTCTGTTGGAGGAGGAGCGCGCCAGTCTGTGCTCCCCGGCCTTTGTCTGCCGCCGGGCCCGCCCGCGCTCTTGGTCCCGTGACGGTACGTCTGCCGTGGACCGCCGCTGTTTGCTCGGACTCTCCTGCCGTGCCGGCTTCTGCGGGCTGCCCGGTGGCTTGGGCAGTGAGCGGCGCTTCTCGGCGTCGGTGGAAGTGGTCGGTTTCCGCCGCGCCACCGCTGCCGGAAGCGACTTACGCTTGTCGGTGTCGCCCACCGATGTCGCCTCAGCGCTCTTTGCCGTCGGGCCGGTCAGGCGCGGCTCTGTCTTCGTTTCGGTGACGCCGAGGTCGGCCGGGATATTGGAGTAGCTGATGACCTTGACCCCGTCCTTGGTCTGCTCGCGGGGCCGGCGGCGGCCGCGCGACTTGCTCTGGTCTTTGCGGCGCCGTTTGCGCTGGTCGTCACCGGTCGGCCGGCTGTGGTCACGCTTACCACGCCGCGTCACTCGCGCCACACCGCTGGCCACACTGGCGCGGGAGGAGAGTGCCATGTGGCTGGCGGCGCGCCGCGCCTTGGCCGCCGCTCGTCGCACGTCGTCGACGCGTCGTTTGAGCTGCGGCCGGCCTCGCTCCGAGGCGGTCTGCTCCGTGTCGGCCGGGTCAGCAGCCGGCGGCGCTGCCACTGCCCCGGCTGTCACGTCCGGCAGCGGAGGGTTCTCCACGTCCACGTCCCGAGGTGGCTTCTTGCTGGCGCTGTTGCGCCGTCGGTGGCGCCGGTGGTACTTGGGCGGAGACTTGCCGAATATGCGGATCACGGCGATCTGCGGGAGATGCGCCGCCGAACGTAAGCCGTGTCAGATGGCAGATTGACGAAGAATAACTCACACTTGTATGTCGCACAGTGAAAGGATACATTTCTACATTCATTGAATGTTTCGCAGTCTATTTGTTGTTGTAATAATTACAAGAAATATCGTATTATGTATTTCCTACTATGGCTCTTTAAGCGGTTTAGGCTGTCCTCCGCTCACCAGAGAGAGGATGACGATGACGAGACACAGCACGATCATGTACCAGTAGCGGTCCATGAACTCCTTCACCACCGATAGGCTCTTGTCCGAGAGGAACAGGTTCTTGAGCGTGGCCAGCGGGCCGATCGGGTCCACCTGGAGAGACGCAAACCGGGATCAATAGTTGGAAAACAATAGTGGCACAAATCACACTACTGCATTGCTGACCTGCATTTGCTGGTTGAGCGAATAAAGCAGAGTTGGCGCTAACATAATGCGATTTGAAATATAATTGCTGCCTGCCTCGTGCGCCTTGGTCAGTTGATCTATATGGGTGAGTTGATCCATGACCGGTATGCGACCCGTCCGTGACCTGCGGCGCCGTGTCAACTGTGACCCGACACTGACCTCGCGACACATCTGGAACACGTCGCAGTAGCCGGTGTACTGGTTACACGGCGTGCCCGGTTTACTGAACTGGTCCGGAATGACGAACGGAGCCGAGTTCCACTCAAACGATGAACTGCCGGCGGATGGAACACCATCAGAACATACACACAGCGGCATAACACCATTATAACACACATAACACAGCAACATAACACCATCATAACACACATAACACAGCGACACAACACCATCATAACACACAGAACACAGCGACACAACACTGTCAGAACACACATAACACAGCGACACAACACCATCATAACACAATAACACAGCAACACAACACCATCATAACACACATAACACAGCGACACAACACTGTCAGAACACACAGAACACAGCGACACAACACTGTCAGAACACACAGAACACAGCGACACAACACTGTCAGAACACACATAACACAGCGACACAACACTGTCAGAACACACAGAACACAGCGACACAACACTGTCAGAACACACATAACACAGCGACACAACACTGTCAGAACACAGAGAACACAGCGACACAACACCATCATAACACACATAACACAGCGACACAAAACCATCAGAACACAGAACACAGCGACACAACACTGTCAGAACACACAGAACACAGCGACACAACACTGTCAGAACACACATAACACAGCGACACAACACCATCATAACACACATAACACAGCAACACAACACCATCATAACACACATAACACAGCGACACAACACTGTCAGAACACACATAACACAGCAACACAACACCATCATAACACACATAACACAGCGACACAACACTGTCAGAACACACAGAACACAGCGACACAACACCATCATAACACACATAACACAGCAACACAACACCATCATAACACACATAACACAGCGACACAACACTGTCAGAACACACATAACACAGCGACACAACACGGTCAGAACACACAGAACACAGCGACACAACACCATCAGAACACAGAACACAGCGACACAACACTGTCAGAACACACATAACACAGCGACACAACACTGTCAGAACACAGAGAACACAGCAACACAACACCATCATAACACACATAACACAGCGACACAACACTGTCAGAACACACATAACACAGCGACACAACACTGTCAGAACACAGAACACACAGCGACACAACACTGTCAGAACACACAGAACACAGCGACACAACACTGTCAGAACACACATAACACAGCGACACAACACCATCATAACACACATAACACAGCAACACAACACCATCATAACACACATAACACAGCGACACAACACTGTCAGAACACACAGAACACAGCGACACAACACCATCATAACACACATAACACAGCAACACAACACCATCATAACACACATAACACAGCGACACAACACCATCATAACACACATAACACAGCAACACAACACCATCATAACACACATAACACAGCGACACAACACCATCATAACACACATAACACAGCGACACAACACTGTCAGAACACACAGAACACAGCGACACAACACCATCAGAACACAGAACACAGCGACACAACACTGTCAGAACACACATAACACAGCGACACAACACTGTCAGAACACAGAGAACACAGCAACACAACACCATCATAACACACATAACACAGCGACACAACACTGTCAGAACACACATAACACAGCAACACAACACCATCATAACACACATAACACAGCGACACAACACTGTCAGAACACACAGAACACAGCGACACAACACTGTCAGAACACAGAGAACACAGCGACACAACACCATCATAACACACAGAACACAGCGACACAACACTGTCAGAACACACATAACACAGCGACACAACACCATCATAACACACATAACACAGCAACACAACACCATCATAACACACAGAACACAGCGACACAACACCATCATAACACAGAACACAGCGACACAACACTGTCAGAACACACATAACACAGCGACACAACACCATCATAACACACATAACACAGCGACACAACACCATCAGAACACAGAACACAGCGACACAACACTGTCAGAACACACAGAACACAGCGACACAACACTGTCAGAACACACATAACACAGCGACACAACACTGTCAGAACACAGAGAACACAGCGACACAACACTGTCAGAACACAGAGAACACAGCGACACAACACTGTCAGAACACACATAACACAGCGACACAACACTGTCAGAACACAGAAAACACAGCGACACAACACTGTCAGAACACACAGAACACAGCGACACAACACTGTCAGAACACACATAACACAGCGACACAACACTGTCAGAACACACAGAACACAGCGACACAACACCATCATAACACACATAACACAGCAACACAACACCATCATAACACACATAACACAGCGACACAACACTGTCAGAACACACAGAACACAGCGACACAACACTGTCAGAACACACATAACACAGCAACACAACACCATCATAACACACAGAACACAGCGACACAACACTGTCAGAACACACATAACACAGCGACACAACACCATCATAACACACATAACACAGCGACACAACACCATCAGAACACAGAACACAGCGGCACAACACTGTCAGAACACACAGAACACAGCGACACAACACTGTCAGAACACAGAGAACACAGCGACACAACACTGTCAGAACATAGAGAACACAGCGACACAACACTGTCAGAACACACAGAACACAGCGACACAACACTGTCAGAACACAGATAACACAGCGACACAACACCATCAGAACACAGAACACAGCGACACAACACTGTCAGAACACACAGAACACAGCGACACAACACTGTCAGAACACACATAACACAGCGACACAACACTGTCAGAACACAGAGAACACAGCGACACAATACTGTCAGAACACAGAGAACACAGCGACACAACACCATCATAACACACATAACACAGCAATACAACACTGTCAGAACACAGAGAGCACAGCGACACAACACTGTCAGAACACAGAGAACACAGCGACACAACACTGTCAGAACACAGAGAACACAGCGACACAACACTGTCAGAACACAGAGAACACAGCGACACAACACTGTCAGAACACAGAGAACACAGCGACACAACACTGTCAGAACACACAGAACACAGCGGTACATAGCCATCAGAACACACAGAACACAGCAACACAACACTGTCAGAACACAGAGAACACAGCGACACAACACTGTCAGAACACAGAGAACACAGCGACACAACACTGTCAGAACACAGAGAACACAGCAACACAACACTGTCAGAACACAGAGAACACAGCGACACAACACTGTCAGAACACAGAGAACACAGCGACACAACACTGTCAGAACACACATAACACAGCGGTACATAGCCATCAGAACACACAGAACACAGCGACACAACACTGTCAGAACACAGAGAACACAGCGGCACAACACTGTCAGAACACAGAGAACACAGCGACACAAACTGTCAGAACACACAGAACACAGCGACACAACACTGTCAGAACACACAGAACACAGCGACACAACACTGTCAGAACACACATAACACAGCGACACAACACTGTCAGAACACACAGAACACAGCGACACAACACTGTCAGAACACACATAACACAGCGACACAACACTGTCAGAACACAGAGAACACAGCGACACAACACCATCATAACACACATAACACAGCGACACAACACTGTCAGAACACACATAACACAGCAACACAACACCATCATAACACACATAACACAGCAACACAACACCATCATAACACACAGAACACAGCGACACAACACCATCATAACACACATAACACAGCGACACAACACTGTCAGAACACACATAACACAGCAACACAACACCATCATAACACACATAACACAGCGACACAACACCATCAGAACACACATAACACAGCAACACAACACTGTCAGAACACACATAACACAGCGACACAACACTGTCATAACACACATAACACAGCGACACAACACTGTCAGAACACACAGAACACAGCAACACAACACTGTCATAACACACATAACACAGCGACACAACACTGTCAGAACACACATAACACAGCGACACAACACTGTCAGAACACACAGAACACAGCGACACAACACTGTCAGAACACACAGAACACAGCGACACAACACCATCATAACACACATAACACAGCGACACAACACCATCAGAACACAGAACACAGCGACACAACACTGTCAGAACACACAGAACACAGCGACACAACACTGTCAGAACACACATAACACAGCGACACAACACCATCATAACACACATAACACAGCAACACAACACCATCATAACACAGAACACAGCGACACAACACCATCATAACACACATAACACAGCGATACAACACCATCATAACACACAGAACACAGCGACACAACACTGTCAGAACACACATAACACAGCAACACAACACCATCATAACACACATAACACAGCGACACAACACTGTCAGAACACAGAGAACACAGCGACACAACACTGTCAGAACACACATAACACAGCGACACAACACTGTCAGAACACAGAAAACACAGCGACACAACACTGTCAGAACACACAGAACACAGCGACACAACACTGTCAGAACACACATAACACAGCGACACAACACTGTCAGAACACACAGAACACAGCGACACAACACCATCATAACACACATAACACAGCAACACAACACCATCATAACACACATAACACAGCGACACAACACTGTCAGAACACACAGAACACAGCGACACAACACTGTCAGAACACACATAACACAGCAACACAACACCATCATAACACACAGAACACAGCGACACAACACTGTCAGAACACACATAACACAGCGACACAACACCATCATAACACACATAACACAGCGACACAACACCATCAGAACACAGAACACAGCGGCACAACACTGTCAGAACACACAGAACACAGCGACACAACACTGTCAGAACACAGAGAACACAGCGACACAACACTGTCAGAACATAGAGAACACAGCGACACAACACTGTCAGAACACACAGAACACAGCGACACAACACTGTCAGAACACAGATAACACAGCGACACAACACCATCAGAACACAGAACACAGCGACACAACACTGTCAGAACACACAGAACACAGCGACACAACACTGTCAGAACACACATAACACAGCGACACAACACTGTCAGAACACAGAGAACACAGCGACACAATACTGTCAGAACACAGAGAACACAGCGACACAACACCATCATAACACACATAACACAGCAATACAACACTGTCAGAACACAGAGAGCACAGCGACACAACACTGTCAGAACACAGAGAACACAGCGACACAACACTGTCAGAACACAGAGAACACAGCGACACAACACTGTCAGAACACAGAGAACACAGCGACACAACACTGTCAGAACACAGAGAACACAGCGACACAACACTGTCAGAACACACAGAACACAGCGGTACATAGCCATCAGAACACACAGAACACAGCAACACAACACTGTCAGAACACAGAGAACACAGCGACACAACACTGTCAGAACACAGAGAACACAGCGACACAACACTGTCAGAACACAGAAAACACAGCAACACAACACTGTCAGAACACAGAGAACACAGCGACACAACACTGTCAGAACACAGAGAACACAGCGACACAACACTGTCAGAACACACATAACACAGCGGTACATAGCCATCAGAACACACAGAACACAGCGACACAACACTGTCAGAACACAGAGAACACAGCGGCACAACACTGTCAGAACACAGAGAACACAGCGACACAAACTGTCAGAACACACAGAACACAGCGACACAACACTGTCAGAACACACAGAACACAGCGACACAACACTGTCAGAACACACATAACACAGCGACACAACACTGTCAGAACACACAGAACACAGCGACACAACACTGTCAGAACACACATAACACAGCGACACAACACTGTCAGAACACAGAGAACACAGCGACACAACACCATCATAACACACATAACACAGCGACACAACACTGTCAGAACACACATAACACAGCAACACAACACCATCATAACACACATAACACAGCAACACAACACCATCATAACACACAGAACACAGCGACACAACACCATCATAACACACATAACACAGCGACACAACACTGTCAGAACACACATAACACAGCAACACAACACCATCATAACACACATAACACAGCGACACAACACCATCAGAACACACATAACACAGCAACACAACACTGTCAGAACACACATAACACAGCGACACAACACTGTCATAACACACATAACACAGCGACACAACACTGTCAGAACACACAGAACACAGCAACACAACACTGTCATAACACACATAACACAGCGACACAACACTGTCAGAACACACATAACACAGCGACACAACACTGTCAGAACACACAGAACACAGCGACACAACACTGTCAGAACACACAGAACACAGCGACACAACACCATCATAACACACATAACACAGCGACACAACACCATCAGAACACAGAACACAGCGACACAACACTGTCAGAACACACAGAACACAGCGACACAACACTGTCAGAACACACATAACACAGCGACACAACACCATCATAACACACATAACACAGCAACACAACACCATCATAACACAGAACACAGCGACACAACACCATCATAACACACATAACACAGCGACACAACACCATCATAACACACAGAACACAGCGACACAACACTGTCAGAACACACATAACACAGCAACACAACACCATCATAACACACATAACACAGCGACACAACACTGTCAGAACACACAGAACACAGCGACACAACACTGTCAGAACACACATAACACAGCAACACAACACCATCATAACACACAGAACACAGCGACACAACACTGTCAGAACACACAGAACACAGCGACACAACACTGTCAGAACACAGAGAACACAGCGACACAACACCATCATAACACACAGAACACAGCGACACAACACTGTCAGAACACACATAACACAGCGACACAACACCATCATAACACACATAACACAGCGACACAACACCATCATAACACACATAACACAGCGACACAACACCATCAGAACACAGAACACAGCGACACAACACTGTCAGAACACACAGAACACAGCGACACAACACTGTCAAAACACACATAACACAGCGACACAACACTGTCAGAACACAGAGAACACAGCGACACAACACTGTCAGAACACAGAGAACACAGCGACACAACACTGTCAGAACACACATAACACAGCGACACAACACTGTCAGAACACACATAACACAGCGACACAACACTGTCAGAACACACAGAACACAGCGACACAACACCATCATAACACACATAACACAGCAACACAACACCATCATAACACACATAACACAGCGACACAACACTGTCAGAACACACAGAACACAGCGACACAACACTGTCAGAACACACATAACACAGCAACATAACACCATCATAACACACAGAACACAGCGACACAACACTGTCAGAACACACATAACACAGCGACACAACACCATCATAACACACATAACACAGCGACACAACACCATCAGAACACAGAACACAGCGGCACAACACTGTCAGAACACACATAACACAGCGACACAACACTGTCAGAACACAGAGAACACAGCGACACAACACTGTCAGAACATAGAGAACACAGCGACACAACACTGTCAGAACACACAGAACACAGCGACACAACACTGTCAGAACACAGATAACACAGCGACACAACACCATCAGAACACAGAACACAGCGACACAACACTGTCAGAACACACAGAACACAGCGACACAACACTGTCAGAACACACATAACACAGCGACACAACACTGTCAGTACACAGAGAACACAGCGACACAACACTGTCAGAACACAGAGAACACAGCGACACAACACCATCATAACACACATAACACAGCAACACAACACTGTCAGAACACAGAGAGCACAGCGACACAACACTGTCAGAACACAGAGAACACAGCGACACAACACTGTCAGAACACAGAGAACACAGCGACACAACACTGTCAGAACACAGAGAACACAGCGACACAACACTGTCAGAACACAGAGAACACAGCGACACAACACTGTCAGAACACACAGAACACAGCGGTACATAGCCATCAGAACACACAGAACACAGCAACACAACACTGTCAGAACACAGAGAACACAGCGACACAACACTGTCAGAACACAGAGAACACAGCGACACAACACTGTCAGAACACAGAGAACACAGCAACACAACACTGTCAGAACACAGAGAACACAGCGACACAACACTGTCAGAACACAGAGAACACAGCGACACAACACTGTCAGAACACACATAACACAGCGGTACATAGCCATCAGAACACACAGAACACAGCGACACAACACTGTCAGAACACAGAGAACACAACGGCACAACACTGTCAGAACACAGAGAACACAGCGACACAAACTGTCAGAACACACAGAACACAGCGACACAACACCATCAGAACACAGAGAGCACAGCGACACAACACTGTCAGAACATAGAGAACATAGCGACACAACACCATCAAAACACAGAGAGCACAGCGACACAACACTGTCAGAACATAGAGAACACAGCGGCACAACACTGTCAGAACACAGAGAACACAGCGACACAACACCATCAGAACACAGAGAACACAGCGACACAACACTGTCAGAACACACAGAACACAGCGACACAACACCATCAGAACACACAGAACACAGCGACACAACACCATCAGAACACACAGAACACAGCGACACAACACCATCAGAACACAGAGAGCACAGCGACACAACACTGTCAGAACATAGAGAACACAGCGACACAACACTGTCAGAACACAGAGAACACAGCGACACAACACCATCAGAACACACAGAACACAGCGACACAACACTGTCAGAACACAGAGAACACAGCGACATAACACTGTCAGAACACAGAGAACACAGCGGTACATTACCATCAGAACACATAGAACACAGCGGCACAACACTGTCAGAACACACAGAACACAGCGGTACATAGCCATCAGAACACACAGAACACAGCGGCACAACACCATCAGAACACACAGAACACAGCGGCACAACACCATCAGAACACACAGAACACAGCGGCACAACACATCATAACACAGAGAACACAGCGGCACAACACTGTCAGAACACAGAGAACACAGCGACACAAACTGTCAGAACACAGAGAACACAGCGACACAACACTGTCAGAACACACAGCACACAGCGACACAACACCATCAGAACACAGAGAACACAGCGACACAACACTGCCAGAACACAGAGAACACAGCGACACAACACTGTCAGAACACAGAGAACACAGCGACACAACACTGTCAGAACACACAGAACACAGCGACACAACACCATCAGAACACAGAGAACACAGCGATACAACACTGTCAGAACACAGAGAACACAGCGGCACAACACTGTCAGAACACAGAGAACACATCGGCACAACACTGTCAGAACACAGAGAACACAGCGACACAACACTGTCAGAACATAGAGAACACAGCGACACAACACTGTCAGAACACAGAGAACACAGCGACACAACACTGTCAGAACACAGAGAACACAGCGACACAACACTGTCAGAACACAGAGAACACAGCGACACAACACTGCCAGAACAAAGAGAACACAGCGATATAACACTGTCAGAACATACAAAGCACATTGGCACAACACGGCTTTTAAATGTAGACATTGCCCTGCTTAGATACATTTCCAGAACGTCTTTGAATTCAATGGAAAAATTTCATTTACATCAAGTTAAAAAATTAAGATCAATCGGGATATGTGCCGTACCCGCTCGTATTTTAGAAAGGTTAACGAGAAATGACGCGATAAATGTTCTTGGCACACTTTTAGCACCTTCCGATTTCCTTACGATAGCAAAATGTCGAAGACACAGTTTTGCATCCCTTATTTAGAGACTGCTACACATAGAGAACACATAGAGAACACATAGAGAACACATAGAGTCAGCCTACAATCATGACGCAAACAGCAGTAAGCGTATGGATATCTTCCGCCATCGCCCGTTTCGCCGCTCCCTTATATGGGCCATTACATCCAAATGGCCGAACCGGGAAGGTGCACTGAGCGTTGCAATGCTACAAAGGCTCAGTGGCCTTGAGACTATAATGGACCGACAGTGGCAGGAAATGTGCAGTGCACGCACAGATCAGGGCGGAGGCTGGGTTCACTGTATCTCGCTCTGTCAGGAAACTGGCCAGCCAGGTGCAGTTGCGCTTCTGTACGGCAGGTATGCAGTATATAGACAGACAGACAGACACGCAGACCGATACAGACTGCTGCCCGGCCAGCCTGCAGCCGTGGCCGCCGGGGTTTCCGCAGTGCCGCCCTGGTAGTGGCCTGTTTACCTGGCGTCGACCGGTCCAGGCCAGTTCTGCGGCCCGTCGACCGGACCAGCATGAAGGGGCGGGGGGGGGGGGGACGGACACCGGTATCGCCACAGCTACCTCATCGCTTTTCCCAAATAGAGCGCTGGGAATCTTTTCATGTGTCGAAAGCTGTGGGGCACCCGGGCTGAATGAACTGAGCAGTGACCGCCTGAACAACACTGCGTGACTGCGGCACTGACATCTCCACACGCCGTATATGCCACCGCAGTCGGTCGATTGACAATCAATGGATGCCGCAAGGCCAGTCATTGGCGGTGTTCGCACAAAGTCTGACCTTTACTGATTAGTCATAGACCAACCAGGGGCCTGTTTACTCTCAGAACTGACGCGCCGACAGTAGCTGTCGTCACACCAGGCGTTGCCGAATGACCCATGCGATCGATCGGCGAGCTGTCCTTGGATGGTTCCTGGACATGCATTCAAGGTATGTTCCCTGACATTGTGTCTGGGTAATGTCCCTGCTGTTGGTGCCCACCCTCGCGGCATTGCGTTGATGGATATCGAACTATCCGATACACCGTCACCGTCACCGTCACTATCCGATACACCGTCACCGTCACTATCCGATACACCGTCAAAAGGACGGGCGGGACGGGGAACGGCACGGGAATGAGTAGAGACAGGAGGCGGCGGGCGACTCTCTTGCAGAGCTGGCCAACTGCCCTAAGTGACGGGACGGGGAATAAATGAAGACACGATGCGGCGGCGACTCACTTGCAGAGCTGGCCAATGCCCTAAGTGACTGGACGGGGAATAAATGAAGACACGATGCGGCGGCGACTCACTTGCAGAGCTGGCCAATGCCCTAAGTGACTAGACGGGGAATAAATGAAGACCACGATGCGGCGGCGACTCACATGCAGGGCTGGCCAATGCCCTAAGTGACAGGACGGGGAATAAATGAAGACACGATGCGGCGGCGACTCACATGCAGGGCTGGCCAATGCCCTAAGTGACTGGACGGGGAATAAAATGAAGACACGATGCGGCGGCGACTCACATGCAGGGCTGGCCAATGCCCTAAGTGACTGGACGGGGAATAAATGAAGGTACGATGCGGCGGCGACTCACATGCAGGGCTGGCCAATGCCCTAAGTGACTGGACGGGGAATACATGAAGACCACAATGCGGCAGCGACTCACATGCAGGGCTGGCCAATGCCCTAAGTGACGGGACGGGGAAAAAATGAAGACACGATGCGGCGGCGACCTCACCATGCAGGGCTGGCCAATGCCCTAAGTGACTGGACGGGGAATAAATGAAGACACGATGCGGCGGCGACTCACATGCAGGCTGGCCAATGCCCTAAGTGACTGGACGGGGAATACATGAAGACACGATGCGGCGGCGACTCACATGCAGGGCTGGTCGATGCCCGGCCGTTTGCAGCAGAGCTCGCAGGTCTTGGTATCGTTGCCGCCGTGCTCCGGCTGACACTGGCACGACTCCAGGCCGTACGCCAGACAGATGGAGCCAGAACACTCCTGTAGACAGGACGCGGGCGGCAGGTTAACACGCTGGTCAAAACAGGACGGATGCTTAGCGTTCCAGTCAGTTCAGCAAGGCGGTCGCACCCACTAGCAAATCGGCGGTCATGACAACATGTTACCGAAGAAAATCGGAAAATGTAACCTGTTACAGAAGCAGGAACGTTACAAGACTCACCCCCTTGAAGCAGACGTTGCCCTCGTTGCAGATAGTCCGGTCGGGTTTCTGGATGGAGGCGGACAATCGGCCGGAGCGGCCGTTACAGCGAGCCGTTGGCCTCGACAGCCGTTATCGGTCCGGCACTCTTGTCCGTAGCCGAACTCACAAGTGTCATTACAGCACGGACCCTGCAGAGCAAAGACAGAGGTGAGACCACAATGGGATCTCTGCAACACTTTGGGAGGACGTGAGACAAATAAGAAAACTTACTGAGGACATTCATCACCGTGGGGCCTGGCTACTTAAAGGAAATAGTTCACCTTCAACATGGGTTTTGAACTGAAATAGCAGTTTTGTAGCCCGTGATTGAGAAAATCCTTATCTGGAACTTTTCTTGGCTGAAAAGACTCTCCAGCCGAAGACTATTTGTCATTTTTAGGCGAAGGAATACGGCGCATATATGATGTACCGTACCGTCTGAAAGTGCCCAGCACTGCCATGGAGCATGCGCAGACCAATAACGCACACCATAACATTAATAATTTACGACCTTCTGTCCTGAATTGGCGCGATGTAGAACCATTTTTGAAAATACAAAAGAAACTGTATTAAAAAATATAATAATCGTGTTCTGAAAATTTCCCGAAGGTGAAACTATTTCCTTTAAGTGAAAACTGTAAACAGCCATCCGATAGAATTGCATTTGCTGGTGACGAACTATCATTTGGTGCGCGCAGTGATTTCATCTAAGTGCTGACTAACCTGGCTGGGGCTGCAGCGGGGCGCCGGCGCGCAGTTGGCACGGCGGACGGCCGGTGGGGGGGCGTGGCACTCATCGGATTACAGCAGGCCTCCTTGCAGTCCTCTCCCAGCCGCAATCGCACTCCTCGCCCCTCCTCCACCACGCCGTTACCGCAGATGGCCGCCTGCGGCTCTGTGGACAGACGGGACAGGTCGGGTCAGGTCAGGTCACAGGTAGGGATCACTGGGGTGACGGCGGGTTTAGAATATCGCACGAGGTCGAGAACTGCCAGGGTAGGGGTGGATCAGGGTAGCATTGCTGGGGTGGTGACTGTACATAATTGAATAGCATATGACATATGTTATACATATACATAGACATTTACATATACATATACATATACATATACATATACATATACATATACATATACATATACATATACATATACATATACATATGCAACATGCATATGCAATAGCATATGCATATGCATAACATATACATATACATATACATATAACATATACATATACATCTACATCTACATCTACATCTACATCTACATCGACATCGACAGTCGACATCGACATCGACATCGACATCGACATCGACATCGACATAGACAAGACATAGACATAGACATAGACATAGACATAGACATAGACATAGACA